>JAAAKO020003871.1:0-20948 GCA_010015015.2 Bolitophila cinerea | reverse complement strand
ACAAGATTTTATAAAACCTCGAAATATGCGGTTAATTCATATACATATATATATATATGTATATATACTTTTATTTCCAATAAAAGCAATTACAAAATTAAATCATATGCACAAAAAATATTTTTTTACCTGTAAGATAATTGTAAAACATATAATGAATATTGAAAATGTATATATTATATTAGACACCACATAAAAATTATAAAAAGTCTTGCAATTTTATTTGAGAATTGGAGTATTTTTTAAAAGTTTCAGATTACAGATTACATTTTCTTTCTGCTCATTGAAGTTGGCATGTTTTTTTATGGTGAGCATTTTTTATTTTAGGTGCACATTTTTTGTACGCATGTTCAATTTTTTATGTGGATTTTTTTGTTTACATTTATTTGATACCTTTTAAATTATCTTTTACATTATCTGCGATCAGTATTAAAAAGACTTACAAATCTTTTAAAAAAAACAATGTTCATAGAAACTATAAAAAGTGTACCTTATAAAAAGCTAGCATTATGCTTTTTTATTTTATTTGTTATATTTTTGATTGTAATTTGAATATGGGTACAATAATTTAAAATTTAATAATGGATACATTTTTTTCTTGTTAACAATAATTTAATATATAGTAACAATAATTTAAAACCCGCGCGGTTTAAATAATTATCGTGCACAATTCCGATGCGTTGTCTTGGTTTCTGCGTCGACTAAAAATTAAAGTTATATTTATAATCTAAAATATGTGGTATATATACTATATAGTATATAAAACAATTTGAGAAAAAAAATATATATATTTATATATATATATATTTATTGTATTCTTGTTTTTATTTTGGACAACCTTGTGTCCGTATTTATAAATCTATACATTTTTATACATATATATTATTTTATTATTATACAAATTATACACAATCATACTTGAATGGAAGCGCCGTATATACAAAAAAAGAATAGAATGTATTGTGTCTGTGTATATAGTATTGTATATATTTTATTTTTGTATAAATGTGTATGTTTATATAATAATTAGCTGTTGTTTTTTTTGCGATGTTGTCATGAGAGACTTTAGCAAGATAATTTTTAGCATTATCATAAATACTATACACTACTACAAAAAATATATTATTTATTTGTATGTGTGCTGTAGTTGTGTATATATATATATAATCTGTTTTTCGGATTTTTATACAAAACGAATACTAATCACAATCAGTGTCGTAATTATTGGTCAGTTGTTTGTTCGTATTTGCAGCTAGTGGTTTAACTAATAACGATTGTCTTAGTCAATCATTATGCAACTAATTGTAACAATAGTGCTAGGTGTATTAACTGTAGTATTTTCAATACTCTACTATTTTGTGCGTCGTCAGTACTCGTACTGGAAGAATCATGAAATTCCGTCATTGGAACCAACATTTCCTTATGGAAACCTTAAAGGAGCCATGGATACTGTTCAAATTTCAAAAGTCATTCAAGACATCTATATAGAAAAAAAGGGCTCCGGTCCATTCTGCGGAATCTATCTGTCGTTAGAACAAGCCGTTCTCGCACTAGATTTGGACTTTATTAAGAATGTATTGATAAAAGATTTTAGTAGTTTCGAGAATCGTAGTGGATATGTAAACGAAAGGGATGAACCATTGTCGGCGCACCTGTTTGCTGTGGACACACCGATGTGGCGTAAGCTCCGTGCAAAACTGTCACCCACATTTACATCGGGTAAAATGAAGTTTATGTATCCAACGGTGATCGAGGTAGCCGAACGATTTCAGACGCATATGCTCGCACTGGTAAAAGACACAAAGGTCACATTGGAAATCAAAGATCTGTTGGCCAGATTCACGACGGATGTGATTGGAACGTGTGCATTTGGCATTGAGTGCAACAGCTTACAAGATCCCGATTCGATATTCCGTAAGATGGGCAGAAAAGTTATGGAAGAGAAGCGACACGGTGCGCTCGTTTTCTTTTTTATGATCACTTTTGATAAGATAGCACGATTCTTTGGAATGAAACAGTTTCCAGACGATGTCAATGATTTTTTCTTGCGTATTGTCAAAGAAACGGTTGAGTATCGTGAACAGAATAACATTCAACGAAACGACTTTATGGATTTGCTGATCCGGCTTAAAAACGAAAAAGATCCGGCGCTGGGAAGTCTTACGTTAAACGAAATTGCAGCGCAAGCGTTCGTGTTCTTTTTGGCTGGATTTGAGACATCTTCGACCACGATGACCTTTTGCTTGTACGAATTGGCACTGAATCGTGAGCTGCAAACAAAAGCACGACTGGAAATCCGGTCTGTGCTCGAAAAACACAATTGGAAATTTACGTACGAGGCAATGCTGGAAATGAAGTTCATTGAACAACTTATAAACGGTATTGAAATAAGGTTCAAAAATAAATAAAAAATATATTTTTGAACGTAAATTTTAGAGACACTTCGGAAGTATCCACCGGTTGGAGTGCTTTTCCGCAAGGCCACCAAGGACTACGAAGTGCCGCACTTTAATTACACAATACCGAAAGGAACGACTGTTTGGATTCCGAATCATGGCATTCAACACGATCCCGAGTACTTTTCGGATCCGGAGCGATTCGATCCGGAACGTTTTTCTGCCGAGAATACGTTGCTCATGAACCCGATGACCAACTTGGGTTTCGGTGATGGTCCACGGAATTGTATTGGCAGTCGATTTGGAATGATGCAGACCAGAGTGGGTTTGGTTAGTTTATTGAACAAGTTCGAGTTTTCAGCGTGTTCCGATACACCAATTCCGTTAGAGTTCTCACCAAAAGACTTTGTGCTAACGCCTAAAGGTGGGAATCTGTGGCTGGACATTCAGAAGGTTAAAAGTCAATAAAGTTCATGCTGTGGAGATTATATATATATATATAGCTATATAATAATTATAGAATATTGCCACCCAGTATATTTACTATTATTTTTGATTTTGTATACAGTCTATCCTTGAATTCCCTGCAAACAAATGCACCAAAAAAAAGAGATAAGATATAAGATACAAAGGTGTATCACATCTTCTTCTTACTGAACATAATATAGTTTTAATTATACTAGTAAATGTACTAGTAAATATTTTTATATATATTTATAGCTAATTTTATAAATTACTGAATTTCTTGATTCTTTATTTTTTATCTAGTTGTGACAAATTGTTTTTTTTTAAATAATATTTTTTTCTGGGACACTCTTTACCAAATATTGCAATTATGTTTATATTATATTATAGCTGGTTCTATGTTAATGCATGTAAACATTTTCTGAGTAAAAATCGGTTGTCGCAAAGTAGTTTCATGTTTCATCCTTTCATCTACATAATAAAATTTAAAAAAATATATTTGGGACACCCTGTAAAACAATTTTCTGCGTTAACCAAAAAATTTAAAGCGGCCATTTAATTTTAAAATTGCTATATACTAAAAATATTAATTATTATACGTTTATTAAGAACATCAAAAAGACAAATTTTGTCCTATACAAATGGGTTAACATTACTTAGTAGTTCAAATATTTCTTACGAGCTATCTTAAATATGTTAAAAGATATGGCAATTTACATAAAATCGGGTTGTAATACTAAACTAAATGTATATACATTTTTTGCATTCATTCAAGATCCATTAACACATTTTTGCCCGTTTCTTGTTCTTCGTCACTGAAAAGGTAAGTTACATTGTGGTTAAAACAGAGTAGTTTGTGGAATAATAACATGACGGCAGCATATATAGTTCAATAACTGTATATTAATACCATAAATAAGTAAATAAAATAAAAAAGTATAAAAAAGTCTTGGCAAAAAAGATTTTGCATTTAGTTTTAAAATATCCGAATTTTTTGATGTCTTTTAAATCGTGTGGTAATGAATTCCATGTTTCAGCAGCATATACATAGAAATCCCAATGAGTTCTGGCTGTGCAGTGTGTAGGTACTATAAGGTTGTTTGTACGTGTAGAACTGGCAAAATAAGGAATTTGAAAATATATGCTGAAGATTTAGTCAAGATTACTTTTTTCAAAAACATAGCAGCTCAATATTTGTTATAGTTCGATAGCGTACAACCAAGAAGTAAATTTTAAATTGCAATTACAGATTTATCTTTTTTAAACGCATTTGCAAATCTTAAACAGGCTCTAAAGCATTGTTCAAGTTTTCTACAATTAATAGAACTGGAATTCATAATTGGCACTTTTGGGCATTTAAAATAAACGATAATTCAAGTGATAAAGAATATTGTGTGGAATCTGTGTGCCGTCGAGAATACAAAATGTCGCCACGCATCGATTTGGAGAGGTGGGAAGATGTCGATTTTGTGTTCCGGTTGGATAAGCGCACAAAAGTAATGGCTTTGGATTTAATAAAAGAAGCGCGGTAATATATATATTGATTCTTTAATAATATTTTTGACCATATGTATATCTAATGTTTTTTTGTTTGTCTTTTTTTAGCATAGTCCTCGTGAATTGCGGTCAATTACAAAATTGCTGTTTTTTAGGTACAAATGACACGCCGGACGCGCAGTATTTCACTAGAATTTTATGGAATTTCAAAATTTCATCAAACGATTGATGGTGCTATCGACTACACCCACTCTAACCCACATTAAAAAAAAACCGAGATCTAATTTAAAGAGACGCTTGGAGAACGATAAATTTGTCCATTTTATAATTGATAATGACTCTGGATAAAAAAAATACAGAGTATTTGGTAAAGTTATTTCTCCAATGTGCATCGGACACACTCTACTAATTAGGCGCAAATTCGCACGTGTGCAACGTTGCCGTCATACAGCGTAATGAAGAGACGATTTCCGGTCTTGGAGACTGGAATGAGATACCAACTCAACACAGTGCAAATCATTATTGTGGTATGCGCCGTACTCCATAATTTTGAATTGGATCAACGAGACGTATATTGATCGAACCAACAATCCATGGTTTTTATGAAATGTTGGAAGCGACCACATTCGATACACATACAGCACAGACAGGAACAAGTCAGTGTCGTCGGGACGTAGTGAAAAATACAGCACGTGATCGTCTTATTCGATAAATTTTCGAGCCCTTGATGATGGAAAATTATGAGAGGTTCAAAAGAAAGGATGAAAATAAAAATATACAAAATTGCAAAAACATGCATGATGTCTTTAAATGCTCCACAGCTATTACCAAAGCTTCGGATGACTATTTTTATTATTGGAAATGACCACCTCAACTTTTTTTGTTTGGTTAAAATGTTATTTTACATGACTGGATATTTTGTAAATGCTCCACAACTATCCCTAAAGACTTCGAACGACTACCAATTTATTTTTAATGGATGAACACCTATAAATAATTAGAAATGACGACCTTATTTTTTTTTTGTTTGGTCGGATAGTTATTTTACATGATGATTTATTAAATACAATTTTAGTCAATTTTCAATCAATCGCCATTGCTAAATTTCAAATTAATTTCTTAAGTTATGAAATGTCAAATTGCGTTATTTTCTAATGCCGGATTTCCACCTAGTGGCCAAGTGGTCAATAATATTAATGTCCCAAATAGCCAATTAGCCATTTTGTGGAAATTCAGCACTTAAACTTTTTTTTGACAATACACTAACTGTCAAATGGGCAACCCGCAAAAAAAAATTGCCCACATATTGGTTCTTTATTTATAAATGGCCACCTCATAAACATTTTTATTCAAATGGCCACTGTTTCCACTTAAATGGCCACAAAATGTCCACTTGGCCACTAGGTGGAAATCCGTCATAATATTTTGCTGTAATTTCCCTAGGATATTTGCGTAACTCGAAAAACTTTCATGGATTTTCAGATTCGCAATAGTAAACAAACCCAATTTTCAACTTGGCGAGTTATGATATTGAAACTATTTAGTTTCATAACTTCTAAAATTGACACAAGTTTTATAACTCCGAGTGAACAAATTGGCCCTTAATAGTATAACTATAAGCAAATTTGCATTATTAAGTTTTTGCTCCGAAAAAGCCCGGTGTAATAAAATTAAAAAATTCCGGGATGCACAAATTATTTTTTTAAACAATAAGCTGTATGTATTCCAAATTGCAAATCTGTAGGACGTTAGGTTTGGGCCCTGATACTAGATGACGGACGGATGGACGGATAACGAGTGATAGTCTTCTGATATTAGCTACGCTTTAAAGCATTTAATAAAACGACATTTCTCAAAAATCTCCCCTAATACAATGATGAATTTGTTTGTAAAGAGGTTATAAGCTGTAAAACTACATATGTTTCATAAAGTTTTTTTTGGTTTTGGTTTGGCAAACCCTGCTTTTCAATGCATTCTGCTCATCTCATTTCTGAAAATGCACATTTTTGATACCGAAAATTTACTTTGATCTTGAAATCGTGTCCATACAAATCGAATGTGGGAGAAATGAACACACATGCAAACAAGGCATATAAGAAGAATTCTTAACACTGTTTTATTAGCTAGCCTTTCATTAAATCCTGTTGCCATAAACTACTTCCATTCTGTAAAATAAAATATTTGTTTTATTGCTGTTATATAGGTATTTATTCTGCGAAAACAAAATTGTAACGTTACAAGATTGATCGATTTTTTTGTTGATAAAAACACACCACATAGAATAGATAATGATAGAAATAATAAAAGATTAAAGATTTACGTTCTCCCTTTGCAAACATCGGGCATGGGGACAATGCTAAATTTCCTTTCACAGAAAAATTACCGTATCCGCTCCGTGTTTTTGTAAAGTTTTTGAATGGAGTTAAAGTGTTGTTATTGCTGCTTTTTATTGTTGTAGAAGCAAACGTGTTTATCTGTTTTGTGAAGTCGTTCATGATGTTTATGGAATATTATGATAATATTGCGCCTTGCTAGTTTTCGCCAATGCGGCTCAATGCAGCTTATTATAATTATACACAGTAAACACACAAATACACAAACATAAAACACGCATTTTACTACCTACAAACATTATAAAAAACAACTACTTGTTTTTGTTGCGCCGCCGCTCCAAATGATCTGAATACTGAATGCATTTGGAAAACCACGTGTTCGCTTCCCTATCGAAATGATGATCATGTCTTTTTGTCCTGTGTAGCCCGTATTATGGCCGTTTACGCGTCGGGCTCTCATTTTGTCTTGTACTTGGCATAGAATCCGGAAATGGTCTCAAAGTGCACGGACACAGCTGTCATGATGCCCGTGTAGCTGATGTGCGTTGACTTGCGTGACTCTAACGGTTTTCCAGTCAGTAGTGTGACCACATCGGAATTTAGTTCGTTGTCATTGCTGTGATTGTTTTGCAGAAAGTAACAGAATTGGGCGATCTGAACGAACGTGGAGGACTCCCGATCTGGACATGTACATATAAAATATATTATAAAATTATGCTAAATTGAAAGACAACCTTTACACATACCCATTTTACGTGGTATTTTTAAAAGTGGTACAATAAGATTTTCGTTGGGGCGCTGGGCACGCAAGAAACGACTACCCTTCCTGAACTCCTGCTCCAGCCAACGTATAGCGTTTCTTGCATTTTCACTGTTCTTTTTTAACTCGTCCAGCTCGGAAATGACTAGAAAAAAAATTATTAAATTTAATTAAGTTAACATAATCAAATCTAAAAAACTAATAAAAATTTACCTTCATTCGGAATGAGCACTACAAACTTTTTGGTCTTGATGAGATTTCTCACGATGGCCGTGTACTCTGTTAGCGAGCTTGAGTCCATCACCAAGTACGGTGTGTGGATGTTCTTCTGCACTTTTGACTCCAGAGTCTTCACCTCGTCACGCAACCACAACTTTCCCATAATTTGAAATTTATTCTCCGCAGAGACATTCTCTTTTCCCTTTGCCTCAATTGTTTCTAGATAATTGCTACGGTTCTTAAGGTATCCTTTTTTCGGTACCAGCACCTTTGTTTCTACATCTACTAGATCTTTTTCGGCATCAGTGCTCGTGAAACTACTGCGATAGCCACCATTGCTGTAACGCTTCGAACGGACTCCGCCACCAATGCCTCCTCCGTTCTCAATTTGTCGGAAGTTTCGTCTTTCGCGACGCTTTCCTGCGGCACCGCCGTTTACACCTCTTCGTTTTGCTGCCATGGACTTATCCACGAAAGGCAGCTCCACAAATTGACGCATCTTTGTACAAAAATTGTATCGAAACTTCTTCGTTTTGCACATGTAAAAACCAAAGTCGACCAGCTTGAAGATGCGTAGCACACTTTGTTCGGCATGGGTGAGTTTTAACTGTAGCGGTGCCTCCCAATCCAATGTTTTCTGGGTTTCGGTGAGCAACTCAAAGTTCTTGAGTAGCTCATCCTCAGGCATCGGCACCGTGGTGCGTTGCTCGAATAGTTCTCTCAAATCGTCACGCAAGTCATCGGCCACAATTAAGCTCCGGTCAAAGAATACTTTTCGTGTGAAAATGTCAATGTTAAAATGATTCAAGAGCTTTTGAATTTTTTGCACAAATTCCGGATTCGTCTGGTGACAGTTTACTACAATGTCTCCGTTCAACTTTAGCCAGTCAAATAGAATTTTAAGCGGACGTAGACTTGGTTCGTCTCTGGCAAAATCAATAACAATGTTTGGATCGATCTTGATGTACTTTCGCTTGTAACGCTGCACTGCTGGGGGTCCGTCAGGTGGTACGGTGACCGATGGTGTTGGCGATGTGCACATTGCATGCAAGTCCTTGGTCATTGCGTTAAACGCATTGTTCAAAAGAACTTCTGCAGTTTCAGTGTTGTTACAGTGAGAATTTGCAGTGCTATTCTTTTCGGGTGCATACATGATATGCTCCTCCTCGATTACAACGTCATTGTCATCGTCCGAATAACAGAATTTTAGTTCTGAACCGGTATTGGTTGGAATCTCGTCATTTAAGTAGAACATTTCCTCTTCCTCAACAACGATGTCTTCATTATCAGAGTACTCAGTACCGTTCTTAGCTCCGTCAATCGTAGGCGACGAAGAAGCAGAGCGCAAATCGACCGGAATCTGAATAGTAAACATCATAATTATAATTTGCATTTTTAAAATATTTGATATGGTAAAAACTCACCTCTTCTGATTTATTTTCGTGTACTTCATCATCATCTGTCTCAGAATAGTGGGAACTATCTTCAGAGCTTATATCAGAACTAAAGTCCGAGTCCATGTCAAAGTCAGATTCGTCCGAGTGTGACCGATCCGTGTCCGAATCATCCGATAGGATTTTCTTGCGACGTCTACGTATTTTGGCTAGTTTTTTCTTTGTGTTCGTTTGTGATTCTACACCGCTACTTCCTGCGGTCACCACCAATTTATCAGCCTTGTCTTTGCCAGAGGATGAACACTGTGATTGACTGGTAGTGGATACAAAAGTTGGTGCCTCCTGTTTTGGACCATTCAGACGTTGTGGCTCAATGCGTTTGGTCAATTGAACTTTATCCATTTGCTTGGTTGTATCCACCAACTGTTGACTTGAGCGCCTTGCCGAACTTAACAGAAATATTTCATAATAGGACTCCTTGAATTTTGCATCACGTTTCTCCTGCTTTGCAACGGCCACCTCAAAGTTCACGGTGCACGATTCAACCAATTCCGAGCAGATGGCTACCATCAATGCATTTAGATTGTGTACTTTAGTAGATTTCGTGGACATTAGCTTGTTCATGCAAAAGAACAAGATTGCCACAATATGGTACAGAAAATTAATGGGCAACGATACACGCTTTGCCTGCAACAGTTGACGCAAATCGATCAGCATACCGTGACACAGTGCATTGAAGTCTGTCACGTCCTTGTCATAGAAATAAATGTCCACCACGAGCAGGAATCGTGATACAAATCCGCGCACACTCACCTCCATGCTCTCGTGGCGCAGCAGTTCTAAGTACTGCGAGTTATTGTTAAATATCTTCATTACGTTGTTTTCGCTAAGGTCGAAAGGTTTCTGGCACACCAACGAGTACAGATAGTGATAGGTTGAGTCGAGATCGTAGTTCTGACCAGCGTAAAGTGTGCCCAATTGATTTTGGGACATCCCGACCTTTGGATTTAGTTTGAATGCTTCAAAATAGTAACTTGCGGTAAGGTCGCGGGTAATAGTGTCACTGATGCATTTGAAGTCCAAAAAGTATCTGTGCAGGTCACCCAAAGACAGTAAAGATGCGTGCACTGTTTCCAGGGCATAGTTAAGAGTGTCTAAGGAATTTTGCAGAGCATCTGTGACCTCGTAAGCAGCACGCTCGCTTTCAACATTGTCCAGAATTGAGAAATCTACTAAGTAGCGAAGGTCAAGCGCATATTCACGTTCCATTCGTACTACGATAGCTTTGAATTGGGCCACTCCTTCTAATATCAATTCGGCGACCATTGTATTTGCAGTATTATCACCACTCTTCGGCCACATACGTTTTGACGCCGAGATAAGATCATAGTAGCCTTTGCGCCACAGTATCTCGCGAGACTTTTTACCAATGGTGTCCGGACTCTGAAAAATTAGGGACTCACCCTTTGCGATCAGCTGAGCCCGAGCCTCGGACACACTAGGAGAGAACAGCTCGACTACAGTTGATACACATTTTATTTGTTCGTCCAGTTGCTTTACTTGAGCGTACAACGACCTACAAAAGAACATAAGATATAAGAGATGCTGTGCGGTAAAAAAACAGCCACATATTAGGCTATAATTTGAATTCATACAAAAGTACTGTTATCGCGTGTATTGCATACGCAGTTACCGTCCAAAGAATCCAAGGACGGAAATCATATTATACTTATCGTTTCGACATGGCTGCGCAAGTATGTATGCGCGCTGTTAGCCTTGGCTTGGTGTAGCAATCTTTATACATTTTACAAGTGGCTCACAAACAGGGAATCCCATCAATGGGGCCCCTCATTTACACACTCCTACAAGTTTACATAACAAATTACTATTTAAAAACTTACCGATATAAGAGCTTTGCGTCAATAATCGACGACGACGACGAATCCATTGTGATGACGATTTGCGTTTGTTGTTTTTGTAGGTTAGTTTCGAGAATCTACCTTTATTTCAACATTGTCACCGTCAAGATGTACTTTGTTTGCCTCTCTGTTGCCGTGTTGATTGAGCGCTAGGAATTCTGCACATGCTTATAACATTTTTCGTACATTTGCACAGCATTCCAGGGCGCACCAAGGATTTAAAAGAAGATCTAGTTGGTCGTTCTTGTTGGAAATAATATATATATATATATGTATAGATTTATTTATAAGTTTACGTCCGTCTCCGTCGCGTTTAGAGTTTAGACACTAGAGAAATATTGAAATATAAAATATTTTGTACGATGTACGTACGTTGTACGATGATGCGCGAAATGAAATCGAGAGTTGCGCGTGCGTGCAATCTGCAATATCGGCACTGGAGAAACAATGTGAAATGGAAATATGACTGAAGTAGTAAGATTATAGTTACTCCGGCACCGCATTTTGAAAGTTTTTTTGGATAGACCTTGAAAATACAAGAAAAAAATATATAACACTACTACTGACTACTATATGGTGTAAATGTAAATCTTTTAGTTTAAAAGTTATTGACCTTAAATATTCACTTAAATATTAATGCTTTTTTTTAGTAGGGTGTGTATAAGAAAGCCCATTATAGGAACAATCCCAAACATTTTTGTCTGTGGTTTTTCGGTCTTAGGGAAACCTTCTTTTGAAGGGGGGGGGGGTGGTAAATTCCCCGGGCACTAAAACCTAAACTGCACTTTCACCATAGACTTAAAATGGAAATATATTTTTATAATAAAAAAGAACAGTATTAATTATAACGAAATTAAACGTTCTCATTGTTTTTTCATGAATCCAAATCATGTCTCATACCCATTCAACACATCCCTGCGTGCACAAAACATTTTAAAGTACAACTGTCAATTTTTAAACGTCAAATTAAATTATTGTTGTCAGTAACAAATTTCTACACACGCATTTTATCGCATTCGTCGTACCGTACAGCAACAGCAAAATAGAAAACATTCACTTTCCATTTTCCAACGTAAATGCGCGTCTGGCATGCCTTTTACCGTGTAGTACTCCATTTCGCAAACGCGCATTTTAATTCTGCATATTTAAGTGCCCCATAGTCTTGTTCCTGTACAACATGACTTCCGCCCTGTATTTAGAGCACTATCTAGACGGTAAGAAAACAAAAAGAAACACTCGCGAGATGGCACTTGACATATTTATAATGTGTAATTGATTTGACCCGATTTTTGTGGATTTTTATATAGGTTTAGAGCATCTGCCCACAGAACTACAGCGAAACTTTAAGCTAATGCGTGATCTAGACAGTCGTGCACAGACGCTAATGCAAAGCATCGACGAGAAGGCAAACGACTTTATGAGTACACTAGTTAAGGATCGCGAATCGATACCGGAGGAGGTGCGCAAAGAGAAACTGAAAACCATTCAAGACTCATTCAATCTGGCCAAGGAGTACGGTGATGACAAGGTGCAGCTGGCCATACAGACGTACGAGCTTGTGGACAAGCATATTCGTCGCTTGGACTCTGATCTGGCTCGTTTCGAGGGCGAGATTCAGGACAAAACATTGAGCGCACGCAGCAAGTCCGAGGATACGGCCGGCAAGCGTATGTTCTGTTCTTGTTCTTTGGGTGAAAAGCTTTGTATATGCAATTCGCGTTCTGCTACTGCAGGTGGACGCAAAAAGGGCAAGGACACAAAAGCGTTGGGCAAAAAAAAACGTGCCGCCTCGTCCGAGGACGAATCTCGGGGTAGCGGTGGCGTATCCGCACAAAAGAGTAACAAAAAGCAGAAGGTAAATCAAGAGAAAGAGACGACCGGTGGTCGCAAGGGTCAAAAGGTAAAGCATCATTATTCGTTTTCATTCGTCGTTGTTGTTTTGTTATTATTGTTTAAATTGTCAATCCGTGTCA
Organism: Bolitophila cinerea; assembly: GCA_010015015.2. Taxonomy (NCBI): domain Eukaryota; kingdom Metazoa; phylum Arthropoda; class Insecta; order Diptera; family Mycetophilidae; genus Bolitophila; species Bolitophila cinerea. Next base: position 7,992 of record JAAAKO020003871.1, on the reverse strand, counting down.
GTAGTCGGTAGCATTTCCGTTACATATTATTTTATTGCCCCTGTGCGTAGGTGTAGAAAGTAGAAGTTGTTCATTTATCATTTGAGATTGATTGTATGCGTTTTTGTGGATCGACGGGGTGCACGTTTCCCTAATCCACAAATTGAGTAGGTTGTATATTTTGTTCATTATAATGTCATACACAAAATGGAACACTAAGATAACAGTTTACCTGCCTATTTTAGAAAACGGTTGAAACCGAAGAGGTGTCAGCAGACACAACAGGACACAGTACACCACATCCAAGCGATGTGCTAGACATGCCCGTGGATCCGAACGAGCCGACTTACTGTTTGTGCCACCAAGTCTCATACGGAGAGATGATTGGATGTGACAATCCAGACGTAAGATTGCTTTACTACTATTTCCTTGATTTGAACAAATTATAATAATATATCATTTTTTTAGTGTCCTATCGAATGGTTTCATTTTGCATGCGTCGGACTCACAACGAAACCGAAGGGCAAATGGTTTTGTCCAAAATGCTCACAGGACAGAAAGAAGAAATGAGCGACAGACCAATCGTTCCATGATTGTTACAATTATTATTATTATTATTATATAGGATATATTATATATATACACATATACAAATTAAGTACAAACATTTTATTGTAATGAGATTGCAAGTATATATATATTCTCTATACGCACCCACACCCACAAACATAATACGTAAGAATAGGATAAAATATAAATTTATAAGTTTTGTTAAAGTTGTGCAGATTTTCTCTTCATTTAGCTGGTTATTGTAGTTTCTTTAGAGCGATCCGTCGAGCTACTGTCTTCGGATGGATTGCACTTTGCAAAAAAGTCCTGCGGTGCCTTAAATGCTGCAACGAGTCGTTGCTGCTCCTGAGATGCGTTGACTGTCACTGCGTCCTGCTTGTAGTACTGTACAATTTCACCCGAGAACAGTGCATTTATCGAAGTTACCAGCTCGGCGATCTGAGTGCCCGGTTCAGCAATGAGTTCTTGCAATTTCTTGAGACCTCCCGTTGTGATGAAGAGTCGACGAGCGGTAGCATCGTTTGGCAAAACTTTATTGAATTGACCCAGAATGTATTCAAGAATCTCAGGCGGTGCATTATAGAGTAGTGGTTCTAAGGCGGGCAGATGCAAACAACACTGAAAGCACATTTTTAGGGCGTACTTAGATTTCTGACGCAAATCTTCACAACTGACTGGACGGTCAAAGATAGAAACGATCTTCGTAAATGCATTTGCATCGGCCAGTGCCTTGCTGTGCTCGGACGTATGTTTTCCAATGTGACCAAGAGCCCAGACACAAGCGGCAGTCTGACAATTCGATCTATTATTGCTATCTAACAACATGGTTAGGGCAAGAACACCCTTGCACTCGATAATAACCAGTGCAAAGTGTGGACTCTGTCCGGCTATATATCCAATGGCAGTAGCTGCTGGTGTAATCACGTCTTCATCGTAGTTGTAGCTGTTCAGCAGCAACTGTACCAGAGCTCCGATTCCACCAGACTTGACAACGAGCTGCGCAAGCTCCACATTGTGCTTCACTATTTCCTGTATTAATCGTGCGGCCTGCTTTTGTACTACTACCGCGTCATGACCAAGGTGTATAAGAATCGTTGACATAATGTCTGCCTTAACAATACACTCTGCCAGCTCCATGGAGTGAGCAGCAATCACAGCTAATGCTCGTAGAATATGCTGCTTGAGCTTAGTATCAAAGTGATTCAGATCACGGGTCATGTGTTCCACTCCGTTCGAGTCAACTACAGCTTGTGCGTGCTTCAATGAGTGCTGCGCAATATCACCTAGCGCCAGGGCAGTGATCTGTTTCAGGTGCGACTCACTGTGTTGCAACGTGATAAGTAAACACGAGACGGCTCCTTGAACGACAGCTACCCAGGCCAACTCTGTCGACTGACGGACAATGCAGCCAATGCCACAGCAAGCAGCCTCCTTTAACAGTACGTCAGCATCGTCCAGACAGATGAGCAGTGCTGACATACCACCGCACTCGACAATTTGTCGGGCAAGATCAACAGAGTGTTTGGCCACGGCGCGCAGTGCCTGCATAACGGCACGCTTAAAATGTACGTTATTATTGCGTGGCAAGACAAGCTCGCGAAGCATAATCTGCGGTATCTGACGATGCATCAAAGAAACAGCCACCGGCATTGAGTGACCGGCCATACGACTGAAACAGCAGACAGCATTTGAGCGAACCGCCAGCTCGAGATCTGTAAGCAGTGGTTGCGCCAGATCAAGAATTCCCTCGGACTCCATGTAGGCAACGTTCTGCGGACGACTAGCCAAGTCTGCGATGACTTGGCAAAACTTGAGACGAGCACGCTGGTACTGAACGAGTTCCTGTTGAATTGCACGGGACGTCATTGTTCAAAGACAGAGATCTAAAAATATTTGTTGAATGTCAAAATTATATTTTATAAAAGCCTACCTAGTTTCATTCAAAAGCAAAGAAAACGCAATAATTTATAAATCAAGTGAATTAGAACTTTATTAAATACATATCCATAAATTTTGAGCTGAATTTGCGAATTCTGAATATAAAATCATAATTTAATATATAATATTTTAATAATGTAATTAATCTCTGCAAAAAATATATATATAGGTAAAATACCTTAAATAGATTCTGTTTAGGACTTATATATAATATATAATTAGGTGTATATAATATATCGTTGTTGTTGTTGTTGTTTTTTGTTTCTAAAGTGAGTCGCAGCAAAAGCAGAGAGTGCATGCTTCTACAAAATATACTTTATTTATATAAATATATAATCTTAATAATCCTAACGCGAGATTCTAGTAAGATCACAAATTGGGGCATTTTGCATATTTCTATATCATGTATGTTCTTGAGCACGTACGGGTAGAGCTAACGGTGTATATTTATTATATAAATAATATACTACTGGGCCAGCCCATTTGGAAGCTCGATAAGGGCGGAGGACATATTAATTTTGATGAGTTTACACTAGTAGAGTATCATTCTGTTCTATATATATAAATATTAATATTAAATGTGATCCTTGACATTCGTGTAGTAGCACTTTATGGATACATATGGAATTCCAAATTCGAACTGGTTCACCGGCCAGTAGCGTAGCTCTGAAATTCTATTTGGATGCTCCTCTTGCACTGAGAAATAGGCGAATAGCACACAGGCCGTGTACGAGGCGATAAAGATAAATACGTGCCAGAAAGCGTGCAGATACGGAAATATGGAACCCAGCCAGCTGTCGCAATAGAATTTGTCGGTGAGCCAACAGAAGAGAGCAAGACCAAGCACAACGGCGCACCGGATACCCAGTCGATAGACACGCTGATCGGTTTCCCTGCACACAAAAAAAGTTTTATAGTTATTTATATATTCAGGTCATAGATATTATGGGATTTTCGACAACTTTTTAAGTTCATGGTAGAGAAGCCACATGGTCGGAAACACAAGCAGCATGAGGGCAAATGCATTTATAGCAGGCTCCCAGACAGTTAGAACAGTACAGATTACAGCTATCACACCGATAATAGAACTAAATACTCTCCTGTAGACAAATACATAAGAAATTAACATTGTAGAGTACAAAATAGCAGGAATCAAATTACCGATTACCATTCAAGCACTTTGGAAACAAACGCTTGGGATGAAACAGTGAAAATGCAGCTGCACAAACCCAGAGAATGGCCACTTCATCGAGAAGCTGTCCAATCAAACTGAGTGTGGCATGAAAATAGGCTGAGCTGAGTCCGACGATGATGAGCAGTGCCCAGATTAGGTGGATGCCTTGGTTCACAAAGTGGCCATATCCTTTGAACAAGTGCATAAGAATCGGTGGCAGAAGCAGAAACAAAAAATTGCTTATCTGTTTGAATGATGAAATACAGATTATTGTTAATAATGCTTGGTTAATGCATACGCAGTAAGTAAATAAGAAATATTTAAATAATTTAAAAAATAAACACATAAGAGGTTATCATCTCATACACGCATTTTTGCATAACACAAATTTATTTATTTTTTTTTTCAAATGAACGAATTATAACTATCACACTTGTGCTCATGGAAAACAATAATCAAAAATGTACTAAAGCATTGCAGCACATTTATAATGTTATTGAGGATTTAAATTATTTCCTAATCATTAGGATGACGTTCGACTTACTGTGTTTACGAACTCTGCAATATTGGACGAAATCTGGTAGTTCTGCTCGCACCAGTCCACGGGCGAGCTGCCACGCTCCAGATGCTCCCACGTCATCGCCTGTTTTTGATGTGTTTGTTTGGCCTAATTTTATTGTATTTAAACCGAATCAGTCCAAGTTAACTATTACAGATACTGTTTCTTGAAAGGCGACTGCGACAACAACAATACATTCATTATGATGAATTCACACTATTTTATTCTTTATGTAATTCAGAATCAAAATTGTGTAAACAAAGCGCTATATTCGCTGAAAAAACAACGAAAAAGCTATATAAAAATGTACACGCACTAAGCGTGTTAGTATGTTTTGGCTATTTTATACGAATTTAGTTTAAGTATATTTTATTAGTTGGATTATAAGCGAAGAAATCGAACTGCAGTAGTATGGAAATTGACAAACGTTCAATGGGAGCTATAGTTATATTGTACTGGCTACTGGGACACGTTAGGCACAAACGAAGAAAACTAATAGATAAATATTATAAAGTCGATATAAATAAAAAGTGCACATTACAAATTGCACACACATATCACGCAGACAGCAATTTCGTCACAAGAACGTTGCTACTGCTAGAAATTACAAAGAAAAACTACTCGGGTTCTTGTTTGTATATATGTATATATACTTGATATATAATACGCTTTCGTCGTGTTTGATTCGCTTTATCTTTCTTTGTTTACAAAACGAATTGTGGTTTAGTTTTGTTGTGTCTTGTGAGAGAATTGCGTGCAAGTGTAAGTATGTAAGAAAAATGTGGGCGCAAAGAGCATGACAATAGTAGACCCCTGCGATCTGCAAATACGATAATGTGACATGTGCAATGATATATGATGATGATGATGATATGATGTACACATAGACATTGGACACGATACTAGGTACTATATACTACACATATAGTACATATAAACAATAAATATATATATAATAATTGTTTCATTAAAGTAATCATTTTATACTTCCATGGATTTCTGTCCTGTTCCTTTGATTATGTACACACCAAGGACAAGAACCACTCCGTAGTGCATTGTGCATATGCACTGAACTGGCAGTAAAACTGGCACATCGACTACGCACATACGCAGACCGCAACCAAGGACGATATATATATATATTACTCCGTGACCGCGACATGGGATTTCGTATAGTTCATTTTTTAAAACTCGCACTAATCGTTCATCCACGCATTATTAAGCTTTACCTAATATATAGACGGCCCCAAATTTTATAATCTTTTTACATTTATTTTAAAAATCGTGTGATCTAATCTTAATTATAATAATCTAATTTTTAGTAAAGTAATATTACTTTGGTATATTTTAATCGCAATAAAAATAAATAATAATAAATCAAGTGGCTCATCTTTCCTTCGCGGATTAACCAAGAACCATATACCTATTGTGAATTTGTGATATTGGGAATTTTTTTCAAATAGATCTGTGTTATCGACAAATATTAACAGTGATGTATGAGTATGACATATTTGCGAACACTGTTAAACATCCTGTTTTGTTTACAGTGACTACAATCATAGACGCAAACCCTTCGACGGAGTCGACACCGACGAATTCATACAATAAAATCTGTTTCTTACGCCAAATACTGTTTTTTCACATAAAACTAGAGAATATTAAAAGAAGGCGTACAAAAGCACTCAATTCGATTTGATCGAAACCGTAGAAATTATATTCAATCGAATTGAAGTACAACAACAATAACACAAACGTAAACAATAATAAAAGACATAAATACAAGATCTTTAACAGTGTCTTTTGGCGCTACAGCCACGCTACGCTATACGCTGTAGTGTTAACCATCCACATTTTTTTTTTGATTAAATGTTTATTTGTGAATTGTGATGTTTATAAGAGACTCTTCTTGCAACATATCTGTATTTTTGTGTATCTCTCTGTTCTTTGTACACATGTATTTTTAATAAAACAATATCAACCACACACACACAAACATACACACACTCCCAGACTCACACACATACGTACAAATTATCTTTGGATGCGTATAAAAAATATATATATATATACTTAAAACAGAGAAAAAACATTACATTTAGAAATTAATGTAATCACCTGCGTCGACGTCCAACGAACCAATTGAATCAAAAACGAGAGCATTTTTTTTGACTACTCGGCCATTCTCCATCGTTCATCGCCGATAACCCTATTTAAGGTTTATCTACGACACGACAGCTATATATTTGGTTATACTCGGCGTCAGCATTTCCTTTATGTGTGTATCTGCGGCCACCACATAGCGGTGACAATACAATAAAGCCAGCAGCGGCATTAATAGCGACATACCGTGAGTCCACGTCGAGATTTCACTATGCCATCACGTCCAATTGTCTACTTAACACGCAAGGAGAGCTTCAGTGCTAGCCATCGTTTGCACAGGTAATAGAAAGATGTGATTATCATGGTGTTTTTCTAGAATTTTTGTTAGAATATAGAATTGAAGCTAGAATTAGAAATAGGTTTAAAAAAAACGCGATTTGTTGCTTAGCCCCGCTCTGAGCGACGAAGACAATCGTCAGACGTACGGCAAATGCAATAACGCAAACGGCCACGGGCACAACTATACGCTGGAGGTAACGTTGCGTGGTCCCGTAGATAGCCGAACCGGCATGGTGATGAATCTTACCGAACTCAAGGAGCACATCGACAAGGCGGTCATGAAGAAACTTGACCACAAGAATCTCGACAAGGACGTGAGCTTTTTTCTTAACGTGGTACGTGTCTTATTAATAAAAAATATATTAAATTTATAATTTTCTTTGAAATATCCTTTGTGTTTTTTCAGCCAAGCACCACAGAGAATGTGGCAATTTTCATCTGGGACAATTTGCGCGTGCAAATGGCTCGACCGGAACTACTGTACGAGGTGAAGTTATTTGAGACGGACAAGAACTCGGTAGTATACCGTGGTCACGTTAGCTCTGGCAACTCGGAGCGCATCCGTTGCGGCAGCATTTCATCGGACTCGGACTGAATATCGACTTGTTTTCATTTATCTTCTGTACGCTCAAGCTTCTACTTACGTGATTAAAAATTTAAGATTTTTGAATTTAATAGCAATTTTGGTGAAAGTGTTCATTAATTATATTCGGGTGTATCGCGTAAATTGAATCACCGCTTAAAAGTTTTTTTTTTACAGAAATACGTTTAAAAAAAAACTTACTGTTCGTTATTTAAAACAAGAAATAAAAGACTTGTCTTAAGCTTGGTTTTACTGTTTATCCGTTTCTTTGTTGTATAATACAAATATACTAAAGATCTTGAATTTTACATTGTGTTTAAACAGAAATATTTCAAGAACCGTTCTCTGACGCATTTACCGCATTTAAAAATAAATCTTCAAAGATTAATCATTCTAAATATTTAAACTTTGCTCGGCAGAGGCTTTCATGCTTTTGCCTCGTTAATCTGGAATCAAAAATGTTATTTCTTAATATATGTTCAACCTGAAATATTGATGTGAATATATAGGTATGCAATGCATGTTGTAAGCACCACTGCGGGCATCGCATTGTTGTAGATTATATGTTTATGGTACTTTTTTCTAATCTCTTCATACTCCAGTTGTTATCTTCTCTACCTTTATTTTTTTGTATTTATACTTACTGTTTAAATATTAATATATGCACAGCCCTATATCCCGCAAGAAATAGAAGGCAAGCACTATATACCACCACAAAATTGCATACATCCAGGGATATTGGTGGTGTAT
>JAAAKO020003860.1:0-20950 GCA_010015015.2 Bolitophila cinerea | reverse complement strand
CACACTACAAATAAAATAATTTGCATGAATATTGTATAGCGCTATCTCTTTCGCACCCGATTATCGCCAGGCCTTGGTTATACCTAAATAAAAACAAATTAATTTCAAAAATAGCACTACTGGCTACCTTTGGTTAAAATTGTTTATACACATATTTGTTTGATTTAATAACTCCCCGTCAATCGAGAGTAGAAAGTGTATATTTGTAACTTAGAAATTTTTACAACATCCCAATTTTTTTTAATAAAATTTAAATCGCCTGTTTGCCTTTCTAAATGTCATAAGACAAAAAAATGTATATTTCAATTTGGATTTTGTTTTTATAAAAAAAGTCCTAAAAATAAATTCTAGTCAATCTTCGATTAAATTTCCATTACAACTTTTCAAATTATAAAAATTATCGGACTGAAAATCATCTTTGGGAAAAAATCTTTATTGTATATTCCCGTTTTTGTGTGTGCCTGCAAGATATTATGAATGTGTGCGTGCGTAGTAGGTACTTGATTAAAAGCACTACGCAATTTTTGCGAGCTAGCAACAAACGAACGAACGAAAGCACGAGTGCGCGCGATGATGCGGTGGCGCTTGATTTTATTTTAATAACGTGCACCAAACGACCGCCAACAACGCCGCCACCCGGCAACGTTGCCAAATTTCATGCATCTAAAATATTATTTAATTTATTGTTTTGGCATTTTGACAGAAAAAAAACTGAAAAGTTGCGTCGTATACCGGCACAACACGTCAACAACAACAAAACTAGAGTTGAGTAATAAATAGTATTAAAAAACACCTTGTTTTCGTGAAATTGTCTTCAGAGTATACTTTCTGAATGTGCACGAGCGCGTCAGCGAATATACGCATGTCTCACACCAAAACCGCGAACACACACACATACACACTTTGCACAAATAATGTTCATGTTAATGCACATACTTGTATGAATAATGTGTGCTATGCGGCGTTACGTAACGCAAGCCACACTAAGCTCAACAACCTTATCTAAATAGTTTCATATATTACAAATTACGTATATATTATATGTTTACACACTCATACATACATACCGAGAAATCTTCACAAGTACATTGTATGTATATATATGAATAGATATGAATAGTATATGCTAATATATAAGATTCTATAGTAACCATCGTTATGTAAGATGGTTAATAGAATCACAATTATTTATTATTTTGGTCGATGTTATTCGTTATGTAACAAACATTAAATAATTTAATTGTAATTGACGTGCGCGTAATAAATAGGTACACACATATACATACATAAACCTGTGAATATACATATACATTTATATTGTACAGAGTCGTGCATACATGGAGAGAGACCTATTATCGATTGGGGCCGCCGGGAGGTTGTTTGTGGGCTGCGTATGTATTATTCAGACAGTATACAGATATAAACTCGCACACACACACACACACAAGCTCCAGGTAAGCCGGGTTTTTTCCGTGTGCACAGATCGATATCGTCACACACACACACATAGTTCCTTGGAGACCCACCAAAAGACGTAAAACTTTGGCAGCGGGCAGCAGTCACAAACATTTCATTTTTTGCCACTTTTGAAATGGGTGACCAAAACGCGCGTGTGGTGAAGCCAGCGTAAGCAGCATCGGACCTTGAGCACCTCACCGATCAAACAAAACATCACCATCATCCACAAGAAAAACTGGTTTTTGTCTTTTCAATGTGTATGTGTGTACGCAAATGATTTGACTCTTCGTGTGTACAGCTTCACTGAGAATAGTATATATTATATATATATATATATATATACAATGTTGCGAACAAGGAAGTGACATTTTGACTGGTAAATGGTGAATAATACACAGACAAGATAGTTACAATAGGTGTACACATATAACGCTTATGTATAGTGTATATATGTTTGATTTATATAGAATTGATTATATAGAATATACATTTCTATATAATATTATATCATGTTTTGTCATGGTGTTGGTGAGGCTGTATAATATGATATAATATATTATATTCTATATAGTAAATAAAATGTATTCATAATCATAATATAGCACCAGGCACGGCCAGTGTAGACCTCGTTTTGTCCGGGCTGACCTCGCAGAATTTCGATATATTTTTGAAATATTTTCCATGTGCTTCTCTGTCGATCGCGTATATTTTAATTGCGTGACATCGTTATTACATAAAAAAATATTTATCATATAGGATCATGGCACAAAAATAGAGCTGCAGAGAAAGAGGCACGAATGTTTAAACCGGAAACGAAAAGCAAAGGGTATTAAAAAAACCACAATTATCGCAAACATATATGATGAATACATAATAAGTGATCAGAGTTGTGATACGAGATTGAACGGATAAAAATCACACAATTTTTGTATTTGGCGAAAAGCACAATTTTTTGATAGCCATATTGAAATTTTATTTTATTTACAAAACGTGTTTGGGCAAAAGTATTGTTTACTGTGGCAATACGTTCTGATAACATATTCTTATAGACAATGATATATGTGTATATATTGAGATTTGAGACAGACAATATTATTTTTAAGACTAAAAGCATACAATGGTAAATATCGTAGACTTTTATCTTTGGAAATAATCGAGGTTTAAAAGGGTTTGTAAGATAAATCATTATAGTGGTCCTTATATAGGGAGAAAATATAGATATTGACGGCCACTTACATTGGGTACATTAAAAAAAAACTGTATTTTAAATAATATTTAGGTTTTGCTCAAATAGATTTACTATAAGGTCTGCCCTAGCAATCATACTAACCCCTTATTTTGCCTATGAACGACCTCTTCGATTAATTGATTATGTATTTTATTTTTGGTTAGAGTGTAAAAAAAGAAACAAATATACAAGAAACATGCATCGTCGGAATCGATTATTCACAAAAACACGTATTCTCTAAGACAAAATGTATTCTCGGAATCATTTATCCTCAAAATCGCCAAAAAAACACGTATAATAATATAATTATAATTATTATTATTATTCATAATTTTGTTTGTTAGTTATACTTTACTATTTTGCTATAATATATATTATATATTCTAAGACTATATGTTTTTTATCATACGTTTTTACGAGATTATTTCTTCGACAGTACGTGGTTTGTAGCCTAAATGTTTCTTACAATACATTTTTTTCTATTTGGCATGCTACACCGTTATTTATTAATAAACAGAAGATTTCAGGGTTCCCACAGCTCAAAATTAAAATATATATGGTAGAAAAATATAGTACTTTTTTCATATACAATTTTGTTTTGTTTTTTTTTTCGAAATCGTCATATACTCGAACCAAAAAAATAAAAATTAAATATTTCAATAACAAAGTAACATATGTCCTCATTATAAAATGGTAAAAATATATACATTTTTTTCTACCCGCTCTGCACTTAAATCTGAAATCGTTTATTTAATTCTTGTAATCTTTTCTTAACACAATTGCTATAGTTTTCCAACAGCTGAAATTGATTTCGACAAATCTTTGTTTAAAATAAAGGGTTTAGGCATTGTAGCATTGCGTAGAAATACAGTCATATGGTAATTTATTCTGTAAATATTCTGTTATTTCTATAAAGCAAAGCTTAAATTCAGCAATGAAGATTGCAAATGAAATACATGATTGCGATCATAAAGAATACGTTTAATATCTTGTTATCGATCAGTATATCCAATTTCGCACGATTTTTCATTTAGAAGAAATATATATTATGATGCCACGGCTCGAATATTCTGATTAAAACTTTTTTTAGCTCCAGCCAGCGACCAGCCGTTAAGGCGTTGACTTTGAAGCAGTAAATATTAAATGTCTTCGAATCAAAACCAATAAATACCAAATAATAAATATCTGTTTAACTTTAAAAAGTATTGATTGATTTAAAATTTAAATGATAAATAAGGTAATACAACCATCATTTTCAGGTGATTACTGTGGTTTGCCTTAAACCATAAATATGAAACCGTTCAACGGTAGATAAAATATATATATATATATATATATATATATTTGAGGAATAAACGCAATTTTATAACCATTATTCAAAAATAAACGCGTGTGTGTGAGGCTAAAATTAAAAATGTGATTGCAAAATCTTATCTCTGTCTAATCCTAAAGGCAGCAAGCATCGTGGCGGTGGCACACATGGCGCGGTTACCGCGATTATACTAAAAAATATCGAAAACACGTGGTGAACGCAAAATCCACTCAAACGATCGTTGTTCTACACGCGTATGTGTTTGTGAGTGTGTGTGAGTGTAAATATTAACCCATTTTTTGCACATTCAAATCCAAAAATAGTCAAATTATTTCCGGGGTGTATAAAAATGGACGTGTTGTTATCCTTATGAAAAGAATAAAAAGAGAGAAAAAATAATGAAACGGGAACACTGTTTGTTGTTGTTGTTTAATTATTGAGAAAATTGCAAAGGTGTCTTCTGTGGAGCGCAATATTGTTTGTATGTGTCTGTAGCGTGTAGCGCAACTGCGCTGACCCGTTACTTATGTGACATACGATGACGACGCACACGCACACACACAAACACACACACACACGCGGCAGCAGTACAGCAATGTTTGGGATACTACGACGAAGGGTGCGTGCACGCTACGACGCATGACGTACCCCTAGCAGAGCGGGCTTACACACCACAGGATCACCCAATCTCTCTCTCACACACACGTCAAAATTCAAAGGTGTGTGTATGTGTGTGTATGCGTGTAAATGAATTACATGCCCATGCCCGAAGAACATTGTACGTGCGTCCGAGGAACGAGTAACTCACACACACACACACACAATCACACATACCAGCAAACGTAATTCATTTGCAAACTCAGTGAACTGTGTGCAAACCAATTTGAACGCTTCGATAATCCCGAAATGGCCGAAGGACAAAATAAGAAAATCTATATAGTTTAAATATACTCGATACCTTAAAAAATAATGTATATCGGGAATTTAACTGTGAGTCTGACAAATATATAGTTAAAAAGTATAGTTTGAGAAAAAGATAGAGAGAGAGAGAGAGAGAAAAAAAAAACAAGATAGGGATAGTACGACGGGTAACTTTTTCAATAGTAGTAATAATGTATATATATATATTAAAATGTACATAGTAGTAAAAAGAAATTACCGTTTAAAGTGTTCTCGTATCCTGTCCTCGCGTACAGTTTCGGGCAAATTTCCAACCCAAAGGTGTCGAGTCTCGCGTACCATTTTGCCTTGAATTCTTCATGGAGGCGATTCAGGGCGTCCTCCCGAAATTCATTCAAACTCACTTTCCGAACATTACATCACTCTGCTCTCATAGCAGCAGAAATCGTTTTCGATTTTCTCGCGCAATGAAAACGATCTATATATATATATATATAAATATATATTTTTCCAGCACTTATTTTCACGAGCACATTATTTCCGGATATACTTCTCTCGCTTAAATGACACGCGGCGAGATTGTGCTCCTCGCACAGAGCAAGCAAATAAAATTAGCAATTCCTTTTTCTTTAACTTAACACTTTTTTCTTCTTCTCTTTAATTAATTGAACTTTGTTGATTTTGCACACAAAAAACACACTTTAATTTCTGTTATCAGGAATAATATTTCGATATTCTCGCACTTTGCTTATATTTCCAACATCAACACCGCCGAGCGAGCTCATGAGCACACATATCCTATTTTGTGCGCTAGACTCGTTAGCTCTTTTGTGCGGGTGGGTTTCGGTCACACTAAAGAAATACAAAAACAAATAAATTTTAAAAATATGCAATCATTTAAAACTACCACACCGAAACTAATTAGCTTGTGTGAGTGAGTGAGTGAGTGTATGTATGTATATATGCATGAGTGCAACGGATCAAAAAAAAAAAACATTTAAATAAAGTTTTTCTTGCTTCTAGTAGTATTGCAAGTTAACGCAAATTAACAAACAATACATACATGAAACAACGCGATTTCTCGTATACAAACATTTGCAGTAAAACACATATACGCACACACACAAATGCACACAGAGCTAGTAAATTGCAACTGTACTAAAATGAACGCATACGCCGCGCGCGATGCGTTTTTCACGACGAAACGCTAGAGGAGATTATTTTCCGTTTTAACCACGAGATTTTGCCACAAACGACGACAACGACGATAACAAACAAAAAATTCTATTAATAATTTTAAAATTGCATGTTTTCGGCATGCGCGCGCGCGTTTGACCCGGAGACAGAATATAATCCTAGTTGGGCGCCCTCCTGTGTGGAGACGGTGACTGCAGCGTAGGTATTCCTCAAGGTATTGTGAGTGTTAATCCAGTTTGTCTGCGCTGAGTATGCGCGCGATTAATCCAAGTTTTCTTGTAGAAATTTGTGCAGCGATCCAACGTGAATTTCCGGACAACGGATTTTTTTATAAGTTTTATAAAAAAAACATTAACAATATATAGCATTAACACACCACACCGTGAGATAGAGAGAGATAGATCTAGAACTAAAACTGTGTTTTTTTGTTGTTTGGTTTAAAATCTAAATATTTAATACTATGCGCACTCGGGCACACATACACACATTCACAAATGAATGGTTTCACGATCGAACCTTTTTACGTTGGGGTTATGGCAAGCAGAGTGCACACACACCGATCGTCGTGGGATTTTACTTTTTTAGCGAAAACAACAAACGAAAAAAAAACCACTGGAACACGATTTTTATTGATTGCTGGTTCCCCAATATTTTTTCACTTAGTTTTGGCAACAAAAAACGTCGATTCAAAAGACGCGCGCTCTATGTTATCGATGTTGTCTCAATGCGTTTCACTCGTTAACTGGGAAACGGATTTTGCCGAGCTCGCAGCGAAGTCCCAACGCGCTGCGCGCGGACAGGGTGCAACCGAAGCGTGTGCTTGTTTTTCCATGTGTACGCTGTATTTGGACATGATTTATTGATAGATTTTGCATTAAAATCGTACGGATTAATTAGTTAGTTGTTTTGTACAATTAAGATGTCGATTAAAGCGTATACTTTACGATTGGTATTTGTTATTAAGTATTGTTATTTATCTTTGTTTGTGATCACCCTGTGCTGTACGAAACAGCGCAAGACGTACGTTATACAGTGCAAAATAGATATGGTGAACAAATGGATAGTGTGTTTTAATAAATATTTTTATTTTTTTTGTTTATTTGGAATTTTAAGTGATTTAATTATTACTTTATTTTTTTATTGTAAAGATATATACATTTAGTTTAGTATTAAAAATTAAAACCCCATTTTATGTAAACTGTGTGTATATTGGGTTTACGACCCTAATGCAATATTCTGATAATTTGTTAGGTTATGGACTCGATTTTTTTAACAAAATTTCGGACGTCACGACGTTAAACTGTCAGCTGCGCATATGTGTTAGTGAGAGAAATACCTCTACTAATAAACGTATAATAATAATATTTATGGTGCAGTAATAATGGAGTGGTCAATACTAATTACTTTATGTAACAATGCAATTTATATTGATATTTTGTAAAACTATAAGTTTATTTCTTAACAATAAACATATAGTAACATATCCTACGCATATCTAAAGAAATAAATAAACAAATATAAAACAAAAAAAAAGTTTTAAGAATTTCAGTATTTTAAAAATGTAGTAGATATCAAGTAAATTAAATTACTTTCCTGCACTATTTTGTCGAACGGGCCTTGAAAGAAATAAAAAAATACTAAAGAAAAATGGATCATGATTTTCATGTTGCGTCGTATAAGTGTGCAAAGATCTAGTATTATTTTTTATTTATCATTGTGTGTCAAAAACACGTCAACAAAGTATACGCAAGAAAAATATCGGAAAACTCACTGTATCGCAGCAATACAAAATATACAAACCTTTGCGGCCTATCGAGCAATCGCCGGCCAACATATGGCGAATCTTAAGAATGACCTGGACCAGTATCTGCTGTTGAACAGCGACCAAAAGAAGACCTCATACAAGATTGATATGAAAATGCCTTCACTGAAGGTACCCGAAATGAAAAATCTCTTCGGAAAGAGTACAGCTCCACCAGAGGCAAATAACTGGCTGCAAGACACACAGGAATCGTGCTGTCCAAAATTAGTACGTTACCATTATGAACCAAACTTTAAAAAAACAAACTACTTAATATCAAATTTGTATAGTCGAGATTTCAACGCATAATCGGATTTGTAACGTGCATAGGACTCGGAATATTCTGTATGACTGTATCTACGTTTTACATACCAGTGCTCATTCTAAAGGCTCGTAAATTTGCACTTTTGTTCTCGTTGGGCAGTCTATTTTTTATCATGAGGTATATATGAAATATTGTTTAAATATATATTGAAAATTATACTATTTTTGTTTCTTCAGCTTCTGTTTCCTTAGTGGTTTCATGGTATTTTTCAAGCAGGCATTCTCGAAACAACGACTTGTACAGTCGCTTAGCTACGCAGGCAGTCTAATTGCAACGCTGTACTTTGCCATGTGGATCCAGAGCACAGCGTTTACTGTACTGTTTGCCATGACACAAGTCATAACATTAATGCTAATGATATTGGCCGAAATACCAGGTGGTTCGAGTGGAATGCGTTTCTTCGGCTCAATGTTCAAAAGCAGAATTTCCAGCACTCTGCCCATTTAGCCATAATCTACTTGTAGGTATATTATTATTATGTGATAACCAAATTATTTTTCTCGACGAATCGAATTACAAGAAAAACGAACGTTTATAAAAAAACCTCTTTTTATTATTTACTTTTTTGTAAACCTACTTTTTAAACGCATAGTTCACGGGTTGGCGGTACTGTAGGAATGCTGCCCAGTTCGAAAGTATCTGCATTAAAAGCATCTTGAATTTCCTTGGAAAGGCTTTCTATGACACTGTAAATTGAGCCCATGTTGTCTGGTACGACATTTGACTGAAAAGAGTTTGTGCCGAACACTGAAGACGTTGCTGGTGCACCAAAGATACTATTTGTTTGTTGCTGACCGAATATTGATTCGGAACCAGGAGTAGGTGCTTGTGATTGAAATGTAGAGTTTGCAAATATAGATGAAGGTGCCGAAGCAATAGCGGTTTGTCCCAAAACTGTGTTAGCACCAGCAAATGGATTATTGAGGGAGGTGTTAGCAGTCGGTTGAACAGACGATCCACCAAAAACACTTTGGGGCGTAGCCGTAATTCCAAAACCATTTGAAGTTGGTTGGATTGAGGCTCCACCACCGAATACATTTGATTGTTGAGCACCTCCAAATATACCCTGGGCTAATGGTTGCGTAGCTGGAGCACCAAAAGCAGACTGGCCACCGCCAAATACACTTTGACTTGGAGCAGACATTGATCCTCCAAATAAACTTTGTTGTCCGAAGGATTGTTGATTTTGATCACTTTGTCCGAATATATTTGTTCCACCTGCTGCTTGCATTGGAAGCGAAGCGTTTGCTTGTCCAAACAGTCCTGTTGGTGTACTACCAAACGTAGACGGTCCTCCAAATATTGAATTGGTCTGTGGCTGTGCAGCGCTAAATATATTTGTGCCCGTTTTAATTTCGGGTGTTTGAGACATTTGAGTAAGGGAAAATGCAGATGGAGCATTTTGAACTTGACCGAATGGATTTGTAGGAGCGGTTGGTGCACCAAAGGCACTTTGAGCTTGTGCACCACCAAATACTGAAGTATTATCTGTGGTGGGAGCCGCAAATGAAGATGCTGCTCCAAATAAACTGTTTGTTGGAGCAGCAGGTGCACCAAATATATTGCTAGAGGCAATAGCTGGTGTACCGAATGAAGAAAAACTTGATGGCGCAGCAAATGGATTGTTTGTGGTAGAAGCTACTGTCGCTGGCTTACTGAAAATGTTATTACTACCATAAGTATTTGCAGTCCATCTATTGGATGATTCACTACGACTTGCGAAAGGATTGTCGCTTTGTGAGGCCATCGCAAATGGATTACTGTTATCCGCCGTAGTTGTATCGTTTGAATTATATAAATTTACTATACAGTTTACAGTTTCACCGTTCAATTCGTACAGCATATTTGTTTTGTTTTTAGCATCCTGGAATGTTTGAGCCATTTGCTGAGCCTAAACAAAAAAAAGACAAAAAAGGTTTTGTTAAAATTGAGCCTTTGACCATAAAAAGATAAATCTACCATAGCAGGAAAAGTTCCTTGTGTCTTGGCATCATAGCACAGGGCACGAATTTCTTCAAATGATTGATCTTCAATAAAGTTTGGAACAGAAGGCTTGTCTCGAAATGGTCCATAGCACGAGAGCAACCATTGATTTCCTTTGATGGTGCTGTCTGCATCAGTTTTCACCACAAATCTATGAAATTTTGTATTTTTTAACCAAAATATGAATAGAACATGATTAAATTAGGCTCACCTTACGTTTATGTGTTCGTTCTTACATTGAGTGCCAAACCGGCAATTATTGTTTAGAAAAAACGTACAGATAACCATTTTATTTTGCGTACAATTTTGGTATAATTATATGTATTTTGTTGTGATTTTGTCAAAATAATATAATATAAATATCAATCATTTTCTTAAGTCAGTTTATTTGACATTTATTTTCTACGAGCCCAACCGATAATTTCTTTGAAGATAATTGTAGTAAATTTTTCTTTTCGAAAAATTCATATGAATTTATGTTTGAATTATTAATTTAAAATAAAATTATCTAACAGATGAAATCTTTATTTAATGTAATTATTGTTGATTTGAATATGATTTACCACATGTATTTAAAAAAATATTATAAATTATATTTTGATGTTTTTTTGTTTGAGAACGCACTCTCACATCTGGGGCGGTTTGAAATTACATCTGTCGCAGAGATTTTTTCGAACTGCGTAAAGCAAATTAAACGAACTGTCATGTCAACAATTTCTTCACGGGCAAAAATACATATATATTTATTTAACCGATTAGAACTACCTCTTTTCTCATTTACAATTTGCAAAAATAGTTAAACTGTGCGTTCAAAAAAAACCGTGTCTGTCGGTTAATCTTATCAAGGACCTTGGGAGACCATTTGGTTCAAACGCATACAGTGCTAGATGTTTGTTTAGAGTCACACGATCGTACAGTATATAATACAACAAAAAGCACACACACACACATCTTCACACAAATAAAAATGGAGGAAGTTAATATCTCAGAGGTAGAGTCCAGATACTTTGAGGCTTTGTTTACGTGCTGTGATATTGAAGAATCCGGCAAAGTACCCATTCTCAAGGCAACGGAAATGTTTCGTACCGCTAATCTATCAAACGAGATCCTTGGACAGGTATAACAATTTGCTAACGTACATATTTCTGAAAATTATAAAAAACTTTTTTTAAATGATAGATTACGTCTGTGGCTGGTATTCCACAGACCGCACTGCACATGTCTAGAGTGCAGTTCTACTCATGTCTCAAGCTTATTGCAGCGCATCAAGCATCCATGCCGTTGCGCCAAGAACTGATTGCATCCACTGTTACCTTGCCTCTGGCCAAGTTCAGCTGGAAAGACACAGAAACGAATGGTGTTAAGGAAGACATTCAACAATGGCCAAAACGTCGCAGTCCGAATCTCATTGAACTTGTACCGCAGGATGTGCATAATGACACAGCTACATCAGATGTTCAAAGTACAGATGACTCAGAGGTCGAACATAATGGTGGCACGGTGCATAAAGACAGAACAGTAATGTTTATTTATAAAATATCTTTGTGGAAATATAATAAATGTGTATAACTTGTAGCGCCGTTTTGGTGGATCTCCAGAGAACTGGAGTACGGCCAGTGATAGTCCAACGCCAACAAACAGTGTCGCCGAAAGGCCATGGGCACAGAATAGCCTATGGCAAGGTTTAATATGTGAAGAGCAGAGACAGCTTCTAGGAACCGAAGAAGAATCATCTGATCGTCACAGCAGTGATGAAGACAACGAGTCCGACCTTGAGACCGTATATCAAATAACACCAGAACAACGGATTTACTACACGAATCAATTTCGATCCGTACAGCCAGATCAAAACGGACTACTATCCGGACATCTAGCTAGAGTATTTTTTGAGAAGTCTCGAATTCCTGTTGAGGAATTACGTCATATTTGGCAATTGTGTGATGTAACCCGAGACGGTGCACTTAGTATGGCTGAATTCACTGCAGCCATGCATCTTGTAGTATTGCGTCGAAATAATATTCCTCTGCCTCCGGTACTACCCACATGTCTAATGCCACAACATCTGGTTGTGACAACAACTGGTCCAGCTGAAGCTGATCTTTTACACCTAGACGACGATAAAGTCGATGCAGTGACTACAAATGACTTTAATCGAATGGTACACGACACATCAGCCGCCGAAAGCATAGTTTATCAGTCCGACTCAACGACTAGCTCATCATCGGGCCAACAGAACAAAGTACCTAGTCCCATTAACATATCATCGACGCATACTCAGAAAATTAGATCTCTGTCAAATACACCACCACCTCCGGTACATCAAGCTCCAGCAGAGCCAGTTTCTCCGTCCAAACAGATTAAAGACGTAGACTGGATTAACCAAAGCAAGGAATGGACAAAGTTCACTGAATCTCCTACCTCAAATGTGTCTAGTCCGGGTCCGAAACCGGCTAACTTTGATATGCAACGAACTGCACAGGCCGTTGTGTCTGATCCACTGATTCTTCATCCAGTTCCGTTGCGTGTAACTCCAATCGGAGTCGAAGCGCTTGACACTGAAGACACTAGTAGAATTTTATTGCACCGAAAGTCAGACACTGTCACATTTGACGGCGGTTTAATCACAATTCGTGATACAGTGGCAAGTCCAAAACAGAGTAACGTTAGCCTGCATCGGGATTCATTGCAGAATGATCTTCGAGCTATTCAACGTCCACAGCCGAAGAAACTAACATCTAAAAATGTTGGAGCCATTCCACCTCCACCACAGCGTGAGCCAAGTGTTGGCACAATTGACGTGCCTGATATGAGCACAAGTGTCGTAGGACTGGTATCGACCAGTAAACATATGGCCCCTCCGCTTCCGCCACCTAGGTAAGAAAAAAAACTTGAATAAGCTTTAATTATATATTATATTTAATATCTACACAGGCCTCACAAACATGCTAGAAGCAGCAGTCTGGACTTAAATAAATTTAAATTAAAGGCTCCAATGCCACCAGAGGTAATTTTCATAAAAACTTTAAAATGTAAACACATTTTAAATCGTATTTATGGCTCCTTAGGTTCCTCCAAGAGTGTCCCCACAGATTACTACACAGGTTAGCCTCGACGCACATTTCGACATTAGCAACTCATCCTTTGCAGATTTCACACAATTCCCAGATTCAATAATTGAGGTAAACTATATTGAATTTTATATTTTATATTTATGTAAATATTATTATTTTCGTGTGTAGACTTCATTAGCTGCTTCAATGCACGGTGACTCTGAGTCCATTGGTAACCGTCACACAATTCCATTCTTGCAATCATCACTGCGATCTAGCGCCTTTGAGGTGTATCGCAAGCCGACACCCATCGGTTTTAATTCTCCAGAGTCCATCAGTCAGTCTGCAAACAGGGCGGCCGAATACGAAAAACGAGTAAACTCTATATCTGAAAGTCTGCGACATATTTCCTTCAAACAGGAAAAGAGTCTAACCGATGTGTTGCATCACTTGAAAGAGCAAAATGGACTTTTGCTAAAGATATGCAACAATTTAAGCGACGAGCTGGTCTCTGTACAACAGGCCAAGGAAGAGGTTCGTGCCAAACTAGAAACTTCTGGAGGTGGCGATCACCATTCTACAGTTTGAATACACATAAATTTTACACAATCAACCTATATATATATAATGTTGCGTTGCCATTCTTACTCACCCCCTTTTCATTTGCAGAACAGAAACAGAAAAAAATATACATATTTTTTATATAAATGTTAGAGACAAATTTACATTGCAGTTCTCAACTTACATCCTCACAAAAGAATCAATTTAAACAACAACAAAAAATGAGAACATGAAAAAGACGTATAGTAGAGACGACAAAATGACGTGATATTATGTATTTTTTTTAAGTTTTTACACTTAATTTTTGCTTCAAAAGCTTTGAATTTGTTGGATATACAAATATTCTATGTGAAATGTTAATGCTACATAAAATCAAAAGTGTGTTTGAATGAAATTCAATGAATCCGCGAGTGGCGTGCTGGTGTATGTGTGTGTGTGTGTTCTGGAAATGCACACACAAACAAACTCCTTGCGATAACACAACAAAACACAAAAAAACATTATATTGCATAAAAATAATATAATAATCTAATCAGCAAAAATGCATTATTTATGTAAATACAATATTATATATTATATATATTATCAACAAAAACAACAACAAATGAAAAGTATGAAAAAGAATAAGAAAATCGAAACATCATATAAATGAAAGAATGAAAATTAAAGTGAATAATGTTTTATATATCTAACATCCTTACACAAGAATGCAACTAAAAAATATACAATATATTAATATATATTATATATGTCACACGATCGTCTATTTCCCTTGTGTTTATTTTTAATACACACAGAGATCAAACGAGTCAGAATACCAAATGCATGTATTATAACCCTATTTAATCACACAACCACTTCATCACAAACCAATAAAATATGTTTTATCTGTTTCTTAAAAAACTGTCTTTTTTCGACCAAGATTTTTTTGCGCCACATTCAAACTAACCCAACGTTGAAGTGTAACCGCACTTTATTTTTATCCAAAATATAGTGACATAAGTTATCACAATTGTGAATTCAGAATTCACAAAAGTCAAAGTTGTTGTGGAAAGAAAATACCATAGTTCTGTCCTTTCGAGCAACATCAGCCATTTAAACCCCTATTATCTAGTTGAACTCAACGGATTACATTTTTCTAATTATGAGTAACATCATTA
Organism: Bolitophila cinerea; assembly: GCA_010015015.2. Classification (NCBI taxonomy): domain Eukaryota; kingdom Metazoa; phylum Arthropoda; class Insecta; order Diptera; family Mycetophilidae; genus Bolitophila; species Bolitophila cinerea. Next base: position 5,975 of record JAAAKO020003860.1, on the reverse strand, counting down.
ATAAAAGTAATTAAGAAAAAACATTATTTATATTTTTTTGGTTTCGTTTGCACATAACCTCATTTATTTTAATGATATTCTTCCATAGTGTTGTTGCAGTCGCGCACACCTGCAATACAATTTAAGCGATTCCGTGGAAAGATCAACATCCAGCGTCCACAACAGCCTCACTACGATCGAGCTCTATTTAATGCTGTCACCGCTCCGAATGTACCCCAGTCAACTGTCACAGAAGATTGTTTTCGCGAATTGCAATCAAAGAAAATGGCTAGCTTGAAACCAGACAACCCATACGAAAACATCATCGCCAGAGAGGTGACAAACTGGTTGAATAATTCAAAACTTGTTGCAATCTTTCATCTAAACTCCATTTCCTCCGATGAGATATTCAAAACACGCGTCGAGTTCTTCAAACAAAACATGCACCTAAAAGTGTACGGCAAGTCGATCATAAACAAAGCTGTTCTTGGTACCAAATACGAAGCCATTGCACCGTTGTTTGAATCAAAGAACTGCATTATTTTCTCGCAGGACCTTAAGTTACAGCAGTTGCTGAAGATTTCCAAGAAAACTCCACAGATGACACTGCTAGCCGGTATTGCCGAAAACCGACTATTGAGTCGAAATGAATTAGTAAGCCTAGCCGCCCAGCCCGATCTTACAACAGCTCAAGCACAATTTGTGTCTGTGTTGAACAGCGTCGGCAGTGGGATTGTGCAGCATCTACAAGCACATCAAACCAATCTAGCCGGACTATTGGACTCACATGCAAAACAATTGGCCGATGCGCAGAGCAAACCAAATGAGAGTGAAGAGCCAACCAAGGAGTCTTTGTAAATTAAAAGTGATTTTTAGTTACCCTTATAAAAATGTATACATATTTGTATGAAAAGATTTTAAAAATGTGTATTTGTATACTGTAGATTCAAATGTGTAAGCTCAGATGTGTGATGTGACTTGACCTGGAATATACTATATTAAATCCCATGTGCTAAAGTGTGTATTTGAGCAAAGGGCCATCTCTATCACCGCCGATCGTGTGGCTTCCTTGGCTCGAAGGCAAGTGCCGGACGCAATGTTGTAAATCGGTGTGCCATTCTGAAAAGTAACAAAATATATATAATTTTACTCTGTCAAATTCATCAATAACACGTACAGATTTGCGGTGACGCCACTCCTGGTCCCCGTTCATTTCGTGACATTTATTAATACGTGGTTTTGACCCGGACGCTTCCATGCAAAGAAGCTGCCCCAACACCAATTCTGATTTGTCGGTTTCGTACCACATCTGGTTTTTTGTCCGTAAACAAGAAGACAACTGCAAACTGCTGCCTCTCTTCCAGAAACCTTTCTCTTTGGGTCCACTGGCCGCAAGGCAAAGTGTTGTGTTTGTCAGTCGAATCATAAAGTTTTTGGTGTAGTTTCGTTTTCTGCGTAGATTCATAGTTTATGTTTGAAGCTCATTTATTAGGCATATTTCAAATTACCTCGAATGCCATGGTTGGTAGTCGGGTTGAGCAGCCTTGTCCATGATCTTTGTTTCACCTGGAATCTGTAGTTCTGGATATACGTTCTTAAGATACCAACTAAACGGTTTGCATTTAAGCTTTTCTCTTAACGCCTTTCGCTCACTAATGTCTCCGAAATTAACAAAACGAGCCGTGTTCTGTTGTTCATAAAAGTAATCCTAAACAATATATATTTTAGGTATTTGAAATTAAAAAATAAACTAGTTGCATACAATATACTCGTCCATCCAGACATGCGCCGCCCTCAATGAATTCCGTATCATTGTGTCTACGCCTGATGGTGATCCGTATGGTCGGCGTTTTCTAAAAACGTGTCCTACACGAGAGCAAGGCATCAAGTCTACTGAACCACCACACTGCCAGGCTCTGAATGAGATTTCTATGTTCTCTCCACCCCACACATCCATCCCGACGTCATACTCGCCAATCGTTTTAAAATACAACCGATTTACACCAAACAGACCACCTGCCATTGTTGGCGATCTAATTGGTCCCATTAAATCAGTGTCATTTTGTAATGAACGTGCTGGAATGCTGTCCCACTTAAAATGTAGTCCCCAGTTGAAGCCCCCACGCACCAACGGACTTGATGTGTACGCAAATGTGTCCGCATTTATTATGTCAATAATTGGCATCACGAGTGCTGTTTCGTTTTCATGTACTCTGGCCAGAAGTGGTTCAAGCCAACCCACGTTGACCTCGATGTGACTGTCAAGGAATACCAGCACCTCTCCAGTAGCATTTCTGGCACCGTAAACACGAGATCGTATCAATCCTTCTCTATTTGTGTTTGCAAGAACACGAATTATATGCTGTGTATCAATGGTTGCCAATTCCGATACTAACGATACTTTCAGATCGACAAGGTCACTGAAATCATCAACTAGAATGATTTCTTGAAGTAATTTCACAGGCGTGCGTTCTAATATACTTTTCACAGAACGCAAAAGTGTTGTAAGGTGTTCGTTGTAAAAACAGATGACAATCGAGGCTTTCGGAAGAAGTTCCAAGTCGTAGTTTTGGAGTGTACAGCTAAAATAGAAATTACAAACAATTATACGAGCAAGAATAATAGATTGTTTTAACTATATACTTACAGTTTATGACGTGTGTCTGGAATGTTACGAGTTAGTCCAAGTTTATCACTAACCAGTGTGTTGAATGCGTGTTGCTTGTAGCCTTGGTCACGCGAGAGTTGCTCTGCAGCATTCCTAACCATCCCAAATTCATCTGAGGGTATAATACATTAGATCCAAGTAATCCTCTTTTTGTTTAAAAAAAAATACACTACCTCCAATGTTATTAATTGGCACTGGACGCATCTCGTCCCTTAGCTTTTGACTGATTTTACGGAATTTTTTCTCCTTATGATAGCGTTGTACTTTATCAAGGAAATTTTCCTTACCCCCCTCGAATTGACGCATTTTTTCACTGTAAATAGAATTTTGATGGAGCTTCGCATAGGACTCATCAAGCGGTGGAATGACTTCATTAGATGCGACTATCAAATTGCCTGAATCTACTGGCAAGTGCGTGGAATGTTGTATAATTGGTGTATTCTCGGAATTGTGCACTAGAAGCCAGTAAAGGTAAAGACTTACGCACCAGGTAACAGAAGCGACACAGGTGCCGTATAGGAATGATTTGTTTATGGTGACCATTGTTTGAAGGCGTTAAGGATGCGGACAATTGGGGTGATTGACGAACTCCATGTGTGTATATAAAGACAGACGCTACATACAGCTTTATTTGTTTCTGTCCATTTTTGAGTGTTTTTGTTAAATAAATTGTAAATATAGTACAGTAGACAGAACGTAAAAGATAAAGTATGATTGAAATGCAATTGAGAAATCGCAATGCCCATGCCCAATGCCGAAAACACAATTGTTGACGTTTTTAGTATGTGTTATAATAAAACATTTGTGAGGTTTTCATAATTTTTTGTAAGCCCTGTCGATCAATAATAATAATACTTTTATTCAGTAAATCCACTTAACATATAAGTACATGTACTTACACAACAACAACAAAAACATTACTGCAGTAATGTTTTTTGTTGTTGTTGATGTCGGTTTTACAGAGCGGATGACAGATAAAGCTTAATATTAGACATAAACATAGGGCCTTACATTTTTTTTACCGTGAGGTTAACTGCCCACTGTTCCAACTTAGCATAAGACAAACCAAGATCAAATTTGTCAGACAACCGCGATAATAATCAAAGATATTAGCTTCGGTCAGGTTTGCAAAGGGCATTTGAATCCACAATATCCTCGAATTTGATTGGTTGAAAAACAAATACTGCTCAGCAATATGCCAAGTGCAGACGATCTGCAGCGTGCGCAACTTGCGCATTTGTCGGTCGGTTTTGATCACGTTGGTTATTTATCTGAGATATCTACTAATTTAGTACCTTGTCTCATATGTAGCAGGTGGAGAGACATTTCGGTAATAATTAAGGGCTCCAACCTTTATTGGGTCAGCTCAACAATAATCTAAGACATATTCAGTTCGGGTGTATATAACTTAGCACGGCAACTGATGAGAACCTCTTTAGGAGTTCAACGGAGGCATAAACCTGCTGTATGGAGTATGTGGATTACCGAAAAACCATGGTTGGCCTACGAGCCGCGGTTATTTCGGTAGGTTGGGCAATGGGCTTATAACCCATTTTTATAAAACCGCTCATATTAGGAGAACACCACAATAACAGCCTCGTATTGATGAGTTCTATAATTAACTCGAACTTGTTTACGAGGTGACTGGTAAACTATACCTTGTAAAAATATCCCAAAATTTCTTTTCTCTCTTCTTCTCTTTGTTTTTTTGTTTAAAAAAGAAGAGTGCTGCGCTTGCGCACTACATGATTGTCGTTGTGTACTGAAAATGTTTTGGGGTCTCTTTCATGCCGCCTTCTACCCAACTATATTGGCCGGGCCAGCTTGCATGAAAGCAGCAACAACAACGGTGCGCGGACAATAGACTTTGCATCACATATTAATATAACAACTTCGTGGTGAGTAGCACCTATTTTGCATACCAAAGACATGGCCAATTTATGGTATGATCATTTTATGATAGTAGGAAAGCTCCGCACTTGAGTGTATGTTCAACTCATAGGAAGTGTATGTGGTAAACACGCGGACTAAAAAGTGGAACATCGAGAATCTGCACTGTGACGTTACTACATTTATGGAGCAACCGTCAAGTCAAAGTTGCAGGGGCGAGCAGGCGAGTTGATCGAAGCCATGTAGACGGATGTGAAAGAGGGTATCCAAAACTAGCGGCACAAGAATCAGTTGAGGAACTCTTACTAAAGAGAAGTCAACCTTGGTACGACGATGAGGGGATGGGGGACCGTCTCACAGAGACGGTAGCACGTAGGCCACCATGAGGTCCCGTACGAAGATGAGTGCGCCGCTGATTTGTTTACGCTAGAAACGATATACTCGCAGGCGCTCCCTGGCTCAGCGAACACTTCAGACATTTCGCTTAGGCCAGGAAGAGGCATTTTAAAACCCAGTGTGCAATTAGTCATTTCAAGTACGGTACACGACCGTACTCGGTCTGTAGTACCATACGTTCCCTAGACCTTCCCAAATACAGACGTATGACATACTTTATCCACCCCAAAGACTGTATATCTGGCTGTACATCTACGACCGATAGAAGACCGCACGGTAGGGATGACCGTACCACGTACAAGTTTAATCATTACAGTATGACTGGTAAATATAACTGTACTCAGACCGTACCTAGACAGATGAACAGGACTGTAATCTTCCCACCACATGCAAAAGTACGGCCGCACCATACGACGACTATATACATAATAATAAAGCCACGACTATAGTGATGTTGATAATGAATACTTTTCCAGTATCGAGTAGTACTCGATATTTTGCAAAAGAGTACTCGAGTATTCATACTCGATATTTTAGTAACGAGTATTATTCCTTACTGAAGAGTACTCATATTATATAATTACTCGATATTTTTTCAGGTTAAACGTTAATGTAGGCTTGCGCATTGGCGCTATTACTGCTATCTATAACGATAAACAATGGAAGTCGCTTTCGTTGAAGTGTGTTTTAGCGTTTGTTCTTTGGAGCAGGGAGATTTTTATTCAGTGTGGAAGCAATGAATGGAATCTTCCTCACCTAGATTTTTTTTTCGTAATCCTATAATCACGTTAGTCCAATGGCTTCCATGATTAGGATTATTCATTAAATCAACTTGCAACACAGCAAAGCATCGACCGCAGAACTAAGTCGCTTGCTAGATGCGGGGCACACAAATTTATGTCTTATCCAAGAACCTTGGATAACAAAAATGGTGTGTGGGCCACAAGCGCCAGTCACAAAGCTGCCAATACAGATATGACACAAGTGCCATCACTTTATGAATTGTGAGCCAACTCTCTGACGAAGCAATGTCACTGTCGCC
>JAAAKO020003849.1:0-20959 GCA_010015015.2 Bolitophila cinerea | reverse complement strand
TACTCTTCGCCATACAAAAAAGTAGCTTTAAGTGGCTTTTTCTAGCTCGTTTAGTGAGTGGGAACATTTTGGCGTTTTTAGTTTTTTTCTTTAATATAAAAAAATAATAAGTTCTACAATTAAATACTAGCTACAAAGTCTTCATATATTAAATTTTAAAATAATACATATTATAATACTTTGAATATAATTTATAATTTTGTTGTAGTTTGTTTTTTAATAATTCATATTTATAACAAAATAATAGAGGTTATTATATTTTCTATATAATCTATTCTTTTGTTATCAATATTCAATCATAAAATAATAAACTTCAGTATTATGTTTATAAATATAATTTAAATTGTTGTAAACTTTTTTTTTATATTTTACGATTTAGTAATACATTTTATTATCATTTTATTATATTTGTAATTACATAGCTCTAAAAAGTTTTGATTCAAGCATATAAAACGTATGTATAGTAATAAAATACATATGTTTACAATAAAAATGCATAATAAGTGCATAAATAATAATCATCTCTGATTATAATGGCTACCAAAGATTTAATTTGAGAAATATGCTCGTTCTGTAGAATATAGTTTGAGTTAAATCCATCATAGTGCCAATTAAACCAAAAAACAATTTAGTGAGAATAAAATTTAAATCCTAAATATATAAAAACTCAATCTTCAATTATTGGTCTACTGAAATAATTGAATTGTTAATTATCCATTTCATCACATTGTTGATTCTAAAGTACGCTAATTTTAATTTTAATGAAAATACATATATATATATATATATAAATATTTTTTTATATATAATTTGTTTCGTTATCAGTCGTCCAATACATATTTTTTTATATATATTTTATTTATTTGTTATTATCTTAATGTTATTGAGTATAGATGCTAATTTCGAGCATTTTTTTCCTAATTTATTTAGCTTCATTTTACTTGAAGTCGAAGATAATTAGATTGTGGAAAGAACGAGTTTCTGCGCGGTAGAGCACAGATAATAATGTAGTTAAAATAACGAAAGAAAAACTGTTCACACACAACGTTTGCACAAGCAATAATAAAGTGATCGAGATTGTATATATGTATTTGTGCATACATATTTTTATATATATGTTTACTATATTTAGATAAATTATATATACTTTATAAATACTATACAGTTATAGATATGTTTATAGGTATATACTATATAGTTATAATTTAAATAAGAATGTATATATATAAATATGTATATATTTATATATGCACTGTATACGCGCCAAGACAGATAGCGTACCGCGCGCAGCTCCGCGTACAGCATCGTGAGCGAATTCAGAGTTTGCGAGACTTGCGATAAATGGTGGGGGAGAAGATAAAGCGCTGCCCGTCGAATTTTTAGTTTGATCTTTGCTGCGTAAGCCTAGAGTTGTGTGCGCGCGCGTAGTCGGTCTGCGTATCGGACAGAAAAAAAGCTGTGTACATTTTTGTTGTTGCGATTGCGCTTTTTATATTAAGCGGTTCTCGTGCATGCGTTTGACCTGCGTTTCGCTTTCGTTTGTATATATTTGTGGCTTCAGACGTGACGTGAGCTTTTAAACATTATATATCCGGTGTGAATGACTTATTTTTGTGTGTGTGTGTGTGTGTGTGTGATTACATCTGTGAGTCACGATAAGCAAATACACCAATCACGTGTCTTTCCGGGCGATCCGATGGGAAATCCTTCCTAACGTGTATTTTATAGTATAATACTTATACGTTACACACACGTTTGCGTTTTCGTGACGTCACGGTGTTCGTTACGCTAATTGGCATAACAAATTTATACACGCACGCTCTCTTGTGAATTGTTTGGTTCGCCAGTTTTGTACTGAGATCAAGACACGACGACGACGGACAGCTCTTATTTATTTAGTTGTATATAAATGCAAGGTTTCTTCGAGGCGCTACGCGTGTGTGTCTTTGCGTGTATCGTCTATAGAAACGTTTTTCCTGTACTTTTATGAACCGCTATAAACACACTCACAAATACTTAAACAAACAAACACACACACACATACATACACACATATGCTATATACACATTATACAACTCGTCTCTCTCATTGTGTCTGTGAGTTGGCAAAAAGATCGTGCGTACGTGATATTTTTTTACTATTTACCAATTTAGAAATGGATTTATATATTTTAATCTAGATAAAATAGACTAATTATATATATACATATTTCTCTTTATTTTGTTTATATATACGTGCGCATTGTCTGTGAATTACGACCTTGATTATGCCGAATGTGGGTCATATGAATTTTGGCTTTTTTAATTAATTTTAGATGATTCACAGACAATTGGATATTTTACTTATTTATTGTTGAGACAGAAAAATCAATAAAGCCTTTTTTCTTGATAGTTATATCTGATTTGTTCTATCGGTCGTTCTTGCACACACATACACATATATAATTATCTCACACCACTACACAAACAACGAAAAACCAAACACATACATTGATTTAGTATCATCGAGCGGATATTAGATTTCGATGACCTTTTCTCTATGGCTGGTCCAAATTAAAGGTTCCGAAAAAGAAAATGTTGTTTTCGACTAATTCCCTAGCGTCTGTGTGTCATTAGGGCATTTGTGATGGAAGTACGCACAAAATAATATTGTAATTAATTGCTAAGACCGTTTTATTGTAATGGATCGTACACGCACATAAGTACACACACGCACATACATACACGCGCGCCTTCACATTCGCATTGTATGGATAATGATAAATATTTATACTGTTTTAGTGTTTGTAAGCCAAATGAGACTGAAAATAAATAAATAAAAAAATATATATTATTTAGCTTTGTGCGCGATTGTAACGCAAATTCGTAAAAGTTAAAAAGCAAGTGTAACCAACGTTCGCCGCCATCGCATTTAATGAACCGCATGGATATACAATAATGTAAAGACTAAAAAAACCTTAAATGGCTGTGATATGATTGTCACGTTTTTCCTGATATTTGCATTCTTACGATCGATACGCTGGACACACCGGTCAGCCGCCGCTTCAGATGACGCCGATGCTCTGGACGAAGTTGCAGCCATCCAGGATGTCGCAGCCATTGCTACGACGAGCCATCGCCATCACCAGACTCGAGCGCAAATCGAGTCTAAGGACAAGCTCTCGTCATTGGGCCAATCTGGCTATTCGGTGTTCTCGCGTAGTGACTCCTCGGCAACGACCACATCTTCGAGTGGAGGTGGAGCTGTGGGTGGTGGAGCCGGCACCTATCCCATCGGTGGAAAGCGACGCGGCGATTCCACAGCATCTACGATATCCACGTCTGTGTTCTCCGAACAATTGTTACTCACAGATGGACGTCGCAGTTCGGAGGGGACACGTTTGAACAGTCACCGAAGATCGAGCGGACGTATCCGGCGGTACGCTCCGCGCACAACGATAGCGGGCGCCCGTCGGCGTACGACTGGAAGGTTAGATTGGTGTATTTTCTTGATGTTTTGTTGATGTATATAAATGTTTTATTTATTTGGATATTGTATATAAAAATATATATATATTAATAGTAGGTATATACACAAAAGTATTGTGCTTTTTGTAAATACATTAGGGTGTATCTAAATACACTTTTTTAAATTTAAATAATAAATATTGTGGACAAGTTGTGTATGCCTATCAACAATAATCGTGAACAATGTTTTTCAAACCGTATAAAAAATCTGTTCTATCAAAAGGATTCAAATTTAAAGATTTCTAAGAAAAAAACCTAAGATCCATTCTATTAAAATATCTTTAATTGATATAGTTTTTAACTCTGTGCTCAAAAAACATATTAAATACCACCAAAAAAATTAAATAGTTTGATGCAATGACTTGTACAGTAAGAATAAAGATAAAAATCTTATATTTTGTGTTTGCCCACTTTCGAAAATGTATTTTTAAGTAAATGCGACTCAAAATCAGATGCAGGTTCCTTCCAAACTCTTCTGAACCAACCAAACAAGGCTGAGTACTCAAACTTCTAACTACAGTATAAAATAAGATTTAGTGTTGCGACTTCAGTGTGAACCTTCTCTTACCTGCCTTACCGGCCTCTTAAATGCCTGAGTCTGAATGGGAAAATTTCATCAAATTGGTATTGATATTCTTATTGGTTTCATTTATTCACATGAGAATATTTTCCGATGATAAAGTAAGCATTGTGGGAGATGACCGGGATTTTTTTTTTAAATACTTTTTAAGCATGTATCTGAATAAAACGATAGAATAGATATTGCAGGTCTAGATTGATCAATTGGTGGGAGACCTGGTAGTGGTATTTGTCAGGAAAATACATCGGATTGATTCTCCAAACCGTGTTACTGTTTCTCAATATTAACAATCCATGACCTTGATCACCTAGCGACACCAATTACTCCTCCATTTACTCCAGTATTTACCACGGTTCCATCAGACCCAATTACACAAAGTTTGCTAAGCCCAGATGGTACAATAATTGAATCATATTAAAAAATACTGTTTGATACATCTAGTGCTGATCCACTGGTCGGTTAAACAACCCCTATATATTAAAGGAAAAGCTCTTTGACTAGTTAGCAACAAACTGAGCATTGGTAGAACTTCGAACTACGTTTTTCGTAATAAAATGTTCATCATGTCGGCTCTCAAAATAAAGTCATTTTATAGGTAGAGTTTGGGATCAGCCATCCTCCATCTAAAATCTCACTCTGCAAGCTTTGCTTTTCCCGCTGACCTTAATTTTATCAATCTCAAGCTCATTTAAAATAAGGTCACTTTAAAACAACAAGACATGGTCGACAGACCAGATCTGTGACTCTGATGATGATAATGATCTCTGATCATTTGATGATGAAAAGTTATGTAATCAGCATATACTCTTCACTGTAACTACTGCTTGTTTCTTTGCTTATCTATTGAAGTTTATCGTTTTGAATGTAATAGATCTCTTCTGTGTTTACTACAATTGACAAATGTTGCGGTTGGACTTTAGTGATTCCACGAGAATGAAGATAGAAGGGTATATATTTTTGTCTCGTTTCTGCAGGTCCTGTATTTTATTTCATTACTTTACTTATGTTCGCACTTAGTTAAGTACTCTTGTTACTGTTTATTATTAAAATACACTTTAAAAAAAGGTTTTATTCAACTGAATCACACGATATTTGTTACAACTATTTGTTGTCCAAGTATACGACTTTTGTTAAAGCAGCATATTAATACATCCTCAGATGTTGGCAAAGTACTGCCAAATGTTGGCCCTTATGAACATCGCGCATTTGAGCTGCTTCCGAATATTGCACAAAATATAGGAAATAAGTAAAATCAAATATAAACAAGTAATAAAAAGCTTTCTTCTATTGTGGTTTTAATTTGTGCACTGAGAGAAAAAAAACATATAAACTCACAGATATTCTAAAAGAGTGGATTTTAGGTAATAATCTGGAAATTTCATTCCTCTTGACAGAAGAGATATTATCTGACTTAATTTTTTTCGCAGTATTACATTTAGAAATTTTGTAAAGACTGTTTTCCGATACACCCTGCTATACATCATATATAATAATTTAACTTGAACTTTAAGCACTCAAGCTCACATTTTCAACGCTTCAAGAAAGTTTAAAGAGTAACTCGTAACTTTAATATAATCCGGTGTATTGTACTATAAATAAAAAATGTATGGTTTTCGTAAAAAGTTGTGCTTTAGTCACGGCTTTAGTACCGAAAACTGCCAAAAGCTATTCGATCTGCATACACACGTACGCACACTTTTGAGAACTTCAAAAGCTCATAAATATATGAGCTTCTCTCGAATACATACATGTGTAATATTATATATAGTACTTGCTTAAATGTATAATGTATAGTATATTCATACATAATTAAATGTCGTTTGCATATGGTTAAGTGTACGCATATGTGTGTGCATTAGTTTGAGTATGTGCACACACTCTTACTCTCTATCTCTCTCTTACACACACACACACACACGCGCGTCAAACTTGTGCAGAACACAATTATTGTTATGCTCAACAAAGTAAATAGCAAAAATCTAACAATATGAATATTGTTTACGCAAACATTTGCGCGCCAGCAATTCATTCCGTTTCAGTACTTACACATGAAGTTAAGTAAATGCAATTTATTTTGTACGCTTTCATATACATTATACGTATATAGTATAAAATCACAGAATATGTAACATTATATGTATATTGAATATATATACTTCTATATATATATGCATATAGCAAATGTGTTTTGTGTGATGTGGTATGTATGAGATTTAAAATGTAGAATTCTGTATTCAAAATTCATAAGGGTATTTATGGAACACATACGGGAGCAACTATGATGTACTCTATAAGCTCGACGTTCACTATGAATATACTATACAATATCGTGCGACAGAACGCATAATTTTAATCCAACAGGATTTGGTTTGGGTGTTGGGTTTATCATGAATGCATGTGGTCAATATGGTCAAAGCTAGTTTGCGTAACGGTAGAAATTCTGTTTGGTCGTACATTTTAAGATGATTTATTAATAGAGCATTTGAAACAAAACTGAGAGGGATGAAATATTTGCTTTAATAATTACGGTTTTAAAATTGAGTTACCTAACTGAGAATTAAAAGGTTTTAGGTTCAAATAAATTCATAATGATTAAAATGTATATTTATGAACTATGTGCTTTTAAAGATTTGAACATTACAGCTGACCCAGATCTTCTATCCTTGACCATATAAAAAAATATAATTATTATTATTACCAGTCTTGCCTTAGCCTCTGTAAAGTTCTGTAAGATTTTATTATCATACATTTATGCCGTGGTTTTTATCGAGAAATACGATCGAAATAGGGAAACTTAAGCAACTTTTGCATCCCTCCTCAGATGATGGCATGAACTGACGACCCCTTCTGTATGACTCAACGACCTACGCCACAGCTACCACCATATATGATTAGATTATATACTAGGCCTGGGACTTTGGGCCAAAGCAATATATTTTTCGCATTTCGCATTTATTTTTCTACATTGTTGCCATTAGCTATTTGCAAAGGAGTTTTTTTGAAAATAAATTGAAAATATAACAAAATGCAAATGTTTTTTTACTCTCATTCAACTCCTCACAACATGCACCCTGAGACAATCATCTTACAAGCCTTTACACTGAGCACTGAGGGAGTGGGGAAGAATTTCGTATCCCAATTCATTCAGTTCGGTAATTTTTTTAAGTGCCTTCAAAGTTGGTGTGTTGCTTTGGTGAAATATGGTTTTTTCTTCGTCATATGGGGCCGTTTACACGTAAAAGCGGTATCAAATTGATCCAATATTTCACTATAATATTAAATGATTTTTGTTTTACTAAGCTCCAGATAGTCAATTTGAATTATTCTGCAAACATCAAAAAAACTGTGGCCATAATCTTTCCAGATGATATTTATGTTTTTGTACGTTTTGGGGCTCTTTTATCTTTCGGTACAGCCATTATTTTCAACAATCAAAACAATGGATAATTATATGTAAAATGTTGAATCCTGGTTTCTAATAGACGAATTTATTACGTTTGATAATATGCAATGTATGTAGATTGTTGTGCAGACGGCTAAATAGGATAGGTTTACTCGAATTCACGTATTGCTGAGACTTTTATTTAAAACTGAAAATTAGAGTAATTATTCGAAACACTTACATGGATGGTTTAAAACTACAAACTAAACTAAAAACAGTTGTAAGTAGAGTTAAAGCTTATAATTCCACTATTGCAACGATTCATTTGCGTGTTATTTTTTTAACTGAGATAACATAATACGAGAAAACGATTAAATGTAATCAAAATTGTTGGTTAGGTTCTATAAATAAGGGACATATCTTTTATAATCATATAGCGTGACTCATATTAGTTACTTGTCATGGTTAATATACTCATTAGCAGTGAGCTTCAATTTTAATTGATTTTATAATTAGCGTAAACAGAATATGCATATAAACATAATTTGCATATGCATTTTTGTGCATTTTTATAAAGTATAATTTAAATTTCTGCAAATGAAATTCAACAAATATAAGTTATTTATAGATGAGGATTTAATAAATCACTATATTTTATTAATATGAATAATATATAACGAAAAGAATTTTAACAAATAATAATACTTATTCAGTGTACGTTTAACAACGTTGTTAGAATTTTTGTTCTTAAAATTGATGTTAAAAGCTATTAATTATTCATCTTAAACTTGTATTTTCAAAATCAAAACCAGCACATTATATAAATAGCTATTTTTTGATATAGTGGTTTTGATGTGTGAATAAATTCATAAGAACAATTTAAAAAAAAATCGAAAAAAACGACGAGTATAGTATAAAAGCTTTTAGACTAGGCCAAGACCATACAGATTTTTTTTCGACAAACTGTTGTGGAATCGGTTGTGTGTGCCAAGCAATGTTTTATTGGCTCTTTTCTAATGAACTGTTTTTGTAATATGCTTATTAACATCTTATATTTTCCTTGCATGATTGAATCCTTTTAAATAATATTGGACTATAACTTGAAAATAATATTTTTTCAATATTGGATGTTTATATAAAACCGTAGTTTGAGCTATTTAGTAAATAATACAGATATTGTAAAGGTAAGTTATAGAAAAATACATTACATATATTATTGATTTTTTCAATATCTTCTTCTTAGAGTTGGCATCACGCCATGTGATATGTTTATACTAAATCATATTACTTCTAAGTAAACTAAATAAACTAAATTCACATGATCACATAAAGTGATCTCGCTACACAATTGTACTGGTTAGATCTGTGTGTGCGTATGTGATCAATCACGCGCGATGCGTGCCAACAGTGTTTGTATGAAAAATAAAGTACAGTAAATGAAATTGTTCGTGTACAGGCCAGGCCACACACAAGCTCTCCGAATTAAACAATAATATTTGCTGTCGCCATGTGTAAACATTGTCCTATTGCATATATACGCACGAACGCGGCGTCTGATCGCTGGTCCATATACGAGTAAACGAATGTGTGTGTGTGTGTGTGTGTGTGTGTGTCAACACAACGTGCGTTAATTAACGTGACAAACATACACACACATACGCTCACACACACACATGGTGATCGACATTTCGCCGTCAACAAACAAAATTAAATTATTTTTGGCTGGGCAATGCTAGCGACATTATAAATGTACCCACGCTAAATTGAATGTAATATATACATTTGTGTATTACAATAGATACATTTATATAAATATTGCCACATAAACTGGGAGCCCTTGAATGCTCGCAAGTCATCAAGTGATAAATTTGATAAAAATACATAAATTGACCTATATATCGAGGAACTTGAATATTTTGATGTGATAAAGCACCGGTTTTTCGTCAGCTGTTTATCTAATCTTAACATGTGTATTTCTGTATTGTGTATATATCGAAACCGATAGAAACCAACATTAACTAATAAAAGCATGTTGTTTATATACAGTACCAAATGTACTAAAAAAGCAATAATCGATATGCCTATCAAGTTTAAATATCTGTGCTAGACTTAAGAACGACACGAATGATCTTTAAGAGCGACAGATGCTTTCGGAACTATAGTCGATTATTGCCGTGTTTTATTTGACAGTGTAAATTTTATTTCGGCTTATTTGCATGTAAAAATTAGCCCACCTTTAAAACTTATGATAAGCCGAATTCGAAATAATTTAATTCTAATTTTGAATTTTGAAAATTGTCAATTCAACTAAATTCAGTGGATTCTTTTGACTGTTGAATTCTAATTAAAGTTTTTTTTGCCTAGAATATAACTAACAAATATGTCAAAAATTGATTTAATTTATTTGGTTGAGTATACTGTTATCCTTTGTGTGTTTTGTTAGACAGAGAAATTTATTCGTTTAGAAATAAACAAACAATATAGGTCCTATAATTACGACTCGATTATGAATTTAGATAAATCTTTAACCTTTTTATCTAAAACTCGAAAGGCGCCTTCAAAAACAACCTTTAAACCCTAATATTATAATATTTATATATATTTTATATAATGTATACATTATATTACACAACCTGTACATAACAACTAATGTTTATAATTTAAAAATCAGTAAATCAACATTGTCATTTTTCTTAGTATATGTAATTTATTTTCTCTAATAACATGATATAACATGTAACTAATTCAAACCCTTTCCTTTCTCTTTGCAGCTTTGACGTGGAAAATGGACAAGGAGCTCGTTCGCCCCTGGAGGGTGGTTCGCCTAGTGCCGGACTGGTACTGCAAAATCTCCCACAGCGCCGCGAGTCGTTCCTTTACCGCTCCGACTCAGATTTTGAAATGTCTCCTAAGTCTATGTCCCGCAATTCGAGCATTGCCAGCGAAAGGTAAGCAGTCCTTCCTTATTATTTAGTTTCATTGTACATATAAGTAAAGCTTTATGTGTTCATCTGAGTGTAAAATGTACAAAATAATTATTCGTTATTTACACTCTCTATTTTTTGCGTGATTTCCCACTTTCCTTTCTATCTATATTGCCCAGATCGGAAACAGTTTAACATGAACGTCAATTATATTAATGTTTGTATAAAAAATCTAAATGAAACCGGAATTCATCCTTATTTACAAGTTCTGCGCACTGCCGGTTGAATTGAAGACTATCTATATAAGATATATACTCAAGTTTTTTGCCTATATACCGGATCAGTTAACGTTTTTTTAATATATAACAAACCATTCACGAGTAAAAAATGTGTTTCGATGCGACCGTTGCGTTGCTCTAATGATACGATAACAGATTTTCCATTAAAAGCTACCCCCGCTATATGCAAATGTGTATAAGTACAACGGTAAAGGTTAATGCATACGCAACATAACGGAAGCAGGATATGGGTGTAATTAGTTACATTATATTTTACGGTAACAAAGTTCAGAAAAAACACCGTCTCTGGCCATTTTTAATTACAAAAAAACGCTTTGCGGTATAATTTACAGAATGAAGTTGTTTTTTTTCCTGGATCTGTTTTTGCTTATATATATTCCGAGGTAAACTTTTTTAGTATTTTATTTTCCGTTAGATTTGTTTTATGAATAGTTTTGATAAGTTTCATCATAAACATTGTTTTTTGAAATAAACAAATCTTTCCTGAGGGATTCATTGAATTTTAAATATTCTGTTTTTTGTTTATGCTTTTTTTAATTATTTAATGTATTCAATGAACTTAAATTAATTAATTGCATTACATAATTATGATTCACCATCCCCACCAAACACATTAATTATTTTGTTTTGTGTTCTTGTTACATTCATTGTCTCAAAACGCAATTGCTCACCTATTTAGATATATCAATGTTAGCAACTAAATACTAAATCATAAATGTATATAGAATATTCACAATTTAAATCGCAAAAAGTAGTTTGCTCTTGGTATTTACACGTAAACATTACATATTTTTCGCGATCAGAAAATAATTCAACGATGCTAAACTAAGCTGTCATTTCAGGTTTAAAGAGCCAGAACAACAAGTCCTGGTGGACCGATCGTACGTATTAAGTGTTTTAGTTTTCCACTTCACTTTTTTAGCTATTTCACTATCTTTCTATCTATATAGTTGTTGCATATATTATATATATAGTACATAGATTAGCTTTTGTATGTATATATATAAAAAAATCACTGCTTATTTTAGTTGCAATTTTAATATGCTAAATGTGCAAAACTATGCAAAAAATAACTATGCGCGCTTAAAACGTAATTTGAGTTTAACAGTAAAAAAGCTTTAATACACATATATTTTGAATAACAAAATCCGGCTTAATGTAACGTTATATTTATGGATTCAATACAGAGTATAATCGGATAAAAGAGATTAAAGATTGGCAATATGTGATAGTTACAGGTTGTTGACCCAGTCGCAGTTATATTGCAAATTAAATACGAAGAACAAGCTATTTATGTTTTGCTACAAATGAAACGCTTGTGCCATTAGGCTTATCTAACAGCCAGACTCAGACCATTGTTTCAAAAACGTACCTTACAGTTCTACTAATTGAAAAACTACTTTATGATATAGATATAATACGGAAATGTCATCATTTTGGTGGTGTCATACTTTAGCCTTTAAATCTGCATAATCTCCTAATCGATAATCATTACCAAAATAAAACCATTATTCTCTATAATAATGAATTTTTCTGTGCAATTATTCTACTCCTTTTTTTTACTAGATGATTTAGAGATTTTTCCCTTGGGCCATTTGGTTATTGATTAGGTATCTTTAGACATGGAGATCTCAACTCATAATTATTGTTTTTCTATATCAATTCCTATTGTCCAACTTCACACCTGCAATTATTCTCGTCTTGCTGCTGATTTGTTAGATCTTTAATCAATCTAAATCAATTAGACGTATTTATACAGTATAGATGTATATTTATTAGCCAATCCATATTGGACAGCAATTCTTAAATAACAAATCCTTTAGAAATACAAAAATAACAGTTTTTTTCTATTACATTTTTCTATTAAGACAAATGTTTCTCATACATGCTTGTATTGTGAACATTAAAGACCTACCAATTTTTGAGAAGATGCTCATCCTATATTTAGGCCGTTCGTAATTCTAACCCTATTAATTTCTTTAAGGGGCTTTACCAGAAATTCAAAATAATATTTAGAGTTTTTTCTGGGCCCGCTTAAGTTTTTTTAAATAAATATCGATTACAAACTTAAGAAATTAAATAGAAAATTATACTATACAACGACATTTAAAAAAATGAAAAAAAAATATGTCTGGATCAATATTAATTTTTTACAAAAAATACAGTTTTTAATAAGTTTTAAAATTTTAATGTTTTTTTTGATAAATATATTATTTTATATTTTTAGTTTTTAGATGTTTTTTCCTTTCTTATTCAGTTCAAAAGTTATGAAACATTATTTTAGTAAAGATATGCACAACATTTTATTTATTTAAAATAAAGTAAAATTTCGAAAAAAAACATGAATATGATTTATAATTCAGAAAACTTTATTGATAGATTGTAGATAAAAAAAACAAAAATATTTAAATAACTATATTTTATTATAGCACTAAATACTATGTAAAAAGCATACGTAACATATAACATTCTTAAATACTACAAATACTAGAATCATTGTTTTTTTTGTGAAGAAAATTACAAAAAAAACATTAAAAAATTGCCATATCTTCTATATATATCGGTAATGGGCGTAATACCAAATAAACTTAGTTTTTGGAATTCCTATAACTCCCATTTTAACAAACGATTATATAAAATGCACATATAATTCAGATTTAATAAACATAGTTCACTAAAACACTAACATAAAAAGATTAAAATAATAACAAAATTATAAAACGTTCATCTTCAAAAAAAAGTACAATAACAATTTTGACCTTCTGTAAGACATTTATGATGTTAAGTTGTTGTGGACCTCAACATTTTTCCTTGCTGATTTTAGAGAAAGCCTCAATCTCGCTGTTTCCGATTTGATCAGCAGCTTATACTCAGCGTTGCACGACTCTTTTTTGTTTTTTTTTCTCAATTTTTTCAGCACGCAGCGTTCCTAATTAAATTTTATTCTTTATGAACAAGCACTAATTACTACGATTAATTTACCTACATATATCTCGCACTATACTTTCAGTCATGGCGGAGAAGACCTCATTGTGACACCGTTCGCGCAGATCTTGGCCAGTTTGAGGCAGGTGCGCAACAACTTTTTGAGTCTCACAAATGTTTCTTCAGCTAAGTAAGTATATACCGGAACATTTTTATTGTCCTCGCGAGCAAAGTATGCGATATGTATACAGAAATAATAAATAATGTATCTTCTTCTAGATCGAAACGAGCTGCCGCCACTCCGCTCCAAAAACCTATTGTTCCTGGTGACGAAGCCTATCTCAGATTGGCTGGTGATACAATGGAAGAGCTGGAATGGTGTCTGGATCAGCTGGAGACCATTCAGACACACCGTAGTGTTTCGGACATGGCTTCGCTAAAAGTAAATAGTATTTCATAGTATTTTTGAATTAAAATTAATTAAATTCGTTTTTTTACTAGTTCAAGCGAATGCTGAACAAAGAACTATCGCATTTCAGTGAGTCTAGCCGATCTGGAAACCAGATTTCGGAGTACATTTGCTCGACGTTTTTAGGTGAGTTTTTGTACAATATATATAATAAACATTATACAATCAAGAAACACTGCAAACAATTCAAAAATGGTGTTACTCAAATATACCGTAAACAAATGTGCAATGAGAATTCGTTGGAAAATTAAAGATGCATTCAAACACACACAAACACAAGCTGTGTAAATATGTGCCGTTCACTATGTGCGTACTGCGTAGTATGTGTTGGTTTAATTTCCATTGCTGCGCCCGCTGTGTCGCACTATGTTAAAATATTGAGTTTGTTTGCTTTAAATTTATTTAACAAATAAAGTAGTACCTGATAAAATACCAAACCAATATAAGTTTTTTATAATAAAAAATATTTTAATTTTAAAAATAACTTTAAAAAATATTTATTTATATATGTGCATATTTGTTTGGTTTTGTGATATCCTAGTTTGGGTCGACTGGATATTTTGTTGAATATCTTTTTTTTAATTTTAAAGAATTATTTATTATACTTTGATTATTTTTCACATGGGTAGCGTTTCCGCTCACTCTCTAGAATTATAATCAACTGACTAACCCGGAGTGATGTTTTGCAAACGCTTCATTAGTGAGTATTTGCCCCACCTCACTCTGGACTCTGAGTTTAGCCTAATTAATTACTATGTACTTTTTGCTAATATCCAAATAAATGCTTATACTCTATAATGTATTGTGCGTATGGAGGCCTACAATGCACATTTCGCGATACACTGACCGAGTCAATATGTGCGATTAGGTTACTTATATGCGTTTGAGTACTGACCTGGTCAATATATCAGTTATATTATATCTATAAATATTTCTGTAGATATTTTTTTTTGTACATTTTCTTTTCTTTTATTAAATATAAAATTATTAAAAAGAAATTAATATATTATCAAAAATTTATTATATGTTTTCTGTTTAAAAGGCCAACATTACATTAAATAAATAGTTTGGTTTAAAATTTAGATTCAAAATAATAATTTTAAATCAATTATAAATTTTAATTCCTTATTTTTAAACATTGTAAGGCACGTATAAAAAAACGCGATTCCAATAATTTAATAAAATTTAGTTTTTAATAAATCTCACTTTATATACTATTATAAACTCTTTTTGCAAGTTTATTTTTATAAATTTGTGCAGAAAATCCTATTTTTAATTTTTCATGTTATTTTTGCAAGTTTTTTAATTTAGTATGTTTTCAATATGTGTGTTAGTCAATGAAACATTAAACACATAAGTATTCAATAGTATATACAAAAAAATAATTGTAAAAAATAATTATGGTATAGCTTGTAATAACCTTTTAATTTTCCAGTCATTATAAATCTACAGTTCCACGACTTGCGCAATCACGCAATTTCTTACAATTTTTAAGCAATGTTGTGCTGATATTTTCAAGACAATCCCCCTGTTCCTGTTGGCGACATAAAATATTCCGAAAACTTATTTCTGATATTTTTAGCTTCATTTGAAATGTAATGTGGTAGACGTTCTGCCTCATTGGCATTTTCGATTCCCAGCTGTGATAAATCATTTGGTCATTCACCAGGAATAGTTACTCCTTTTACTGGTTTATCGATCAGCTATTGATGAAATGTACGTTGGGACTTTCATTAGTAAATAATTGTGCCATACACAGGATGCCATTTCCTGTTAGCTGTACAACATTTGCAAAAAAATCCATCATCTAAACAAACTTTCTAACGAAGCAAATAAAGTTGAGGTTCTGGATATTTGTAATTAAATTATATTAAAATGGCTATAAAATAATTTAGAAATTGACAAAATACGCTTGGGAAAAATTTGGATCATATGCAAAAAAAAAATGATTTGCCATCCTGTAAAAAAAAATCATACCAAAAAGAAAAGTTGACGTGGGTATTTCTAATTTTTAATATTGGCTATCAGAAAAAATAGAATTAATTTCTACCAAATTTATTTATTTTTTGTAATTTTTGCTTGCATTGAATCAGAAAACAGAATTGCCTGTGTGACCGTCGTTCACGCAATAGGCAATCATTTCATGGAGTGTCGCTCCAGTGTCGCTCCAGTTTTTAAATAAAGAGTTTTTTTTCAGATAAATTGTGTCTAAATGTTTGAGTTTTGAATAAAAATGCTACTTAGTTAAATTGGGAGAGCAACATATTTATTCTTGTCCCTAATTGATATTATAGATTTTTGCTAGTATTTCACTGGTTCTTTTCTACGATTGTGTAAGTAAAAGACAAACAATACATATCTTCGTAAAAAGTATTCTATTCTCATTTTCTTTTATTTTATCAAAAAACAAAAACAACTTCATTTTTATATATAATAAGCAAAAAAAAGCAAAAACAAAAAAACACAATGGAACCATGCAAAAGATATTAAAAGAAAAATACTATTATATGAGTATATATATTTTTATTAATTAAAAAACCGTTTTAGATATAACATTTTTTAAATCTTTAAATATAAATTGGTAAATAAATAATACACTTTTTACTTTTCTTTAATTATATCCAATATTTTTATTTAGAACGTAATTCATTTCTTTTAAATTGGAAATAATAGGTTCCGATAGTTAAATAATTATACGCTTGCTGCGCACAATAACAATCACGGTTTGAGTTTTCAATGTTTATTTACAACTTCAGGTATACAATATACACAATAGTTCAATTATTAATATTAATATTCATTAACACAATGTCGTCTCCCCTGAGATTTCCCTTTTCTCTTACTAATAACTAACATTATAAATTCAAGTATACACACACACACACACACACACATATATATATATATAATATCTACATATCGGAAACGGATCGTTGGATGCGAGCCGCCTTAAATTATAGGCGTGTGCGCCGGAACATGCCGCAACCCCTAGACGCATCTGGCGTCTACATTAGTTACATCCAAATATGAATTGTTTAAACTGTCTTTTTGGTTCGGCAGACGCTAACTTCACGATGGCTCGGTTGAAACTTGTTGTCTTTGTCCGCACCGTAAAGACACGTACATGCCCATCTGACCTGGGATGAGTAAACAACACTCTTCCCAGGGCCCATTTGCTTGGTGGAAGATTATCCTAAATTATAAGAACCATATCTCCAACTTCTTTCTTTGTTGCAAGGTATGGAGATGGTCAGCAGACCATCTGGACCAAAAACGTTGTACCAGCTGCTGGATGATCTGCCACCTTGACAGCATGATGGTTTTTGCATCAAGAATGTTTCTCTCGGGCATCGCATTCAGTGGTTCTCCGGCAAGGTGTCAATACTTCAAAGTAGTTTGGGTCACTGTTCATGGGATAGAGAGGTCTTGAGTTGAGTGTTCATTCTACCTGTGTCAAAAAAGTTGTCATTTCTTCAAAGGTTAATGTCATCACACCAATTATTCGTATAAGCTGGAATTTTACGGATCGTATGGCTGACTCAGTCCATTAAAATGCAGTACAGGGAAAGGCTGTTCCGATTGTGGATAGTGAACCAACCATCCGTTTATCAAATCTTAAGTTCCGTTCAATTTTAAGAAATATTGCAGCAGCTCCAGCATAATTTGTAGCGCTATCACTGTACAGGTCCGAGCATATACCCCGCCTAGATATAAATCGCTTGTAGACTGCAATAACACTTGTTAGGTCGCTTACAAATTCAATATATATCGCCTTTGCAGATAAGCACACATACATAGCAATATAGATCTTTGTCGCGTGGTGGCCTCTTCCCTTTGCTAAATAGTCCATTGCATTGTGTAGGAAAGGACGACCCGGTGTTACCCTTGCAGCGGGATCGGTGCCATGAACTGCTGTTGTGGTCGTGCAGTATACCTAAAGCACCTACCGCGATTTTGGACATAACGACGCACTTCATTGGGTCCGTCAATGATCCAGAATACTCTTCTGAGGAACACGAGCATCAAACTTGGCCTGCCATGCAGGGTTTGCTTCGTCTTGTTCGGGCATACTAACCGCGTTCAACAATCGTCCCCCTACACGCATTATTCCATCGCTGTGCAGTATTGGGTTTAACGATCGTAGTTGACTGTGAAGGTCTATTCCTACTCCTTTTTGCAGATTTGATAGATCCTTCGGAAACGCTTCCAATTGGGATTGCCTGATCCAGAATAATTGTGCAGATTCTGTTTCGTGTATCATTAACCGGCCATAACGGTCATCTTCAGGAAATTGGCAATGACTTGAACATATTAAGCAGTATGCCATAACATTGTATATAGTCGTCGCCACACGGAGAACTTAGAGATTAATTGCCATTTTGTACTCAAAGGTTTACAAAAATGTTCTTATTTTTGGACACTTCAATGTTCGTGTCTTCAATATCTTCTTCCCTTGGCCATGTTTGTGGGCCTGCGCTCAACCAAGTTGGTACAGACCATCACAGATTATGTTCATGAAGTAACTCAGGTGTTACTTCACGCGTCGCACAGTCGGCCGGCTTATCTTCAGATATGATGTGTTGCCAATGTTCAACTTGAAGCGACCTTTTGATTTCAGTAATTCGGTTCGCTACAAATATGCTCCATCGCGACGGATTTCTCTTGATCCAGGCAAGGACTATAGTAGAATCTGTCCAACATCTCATTGTTGTTGATTCGAACTGCATAGCTGATTTTACGATATTCATCAGTCTGGTTAACAGCAACACGCTCCACAAAGCTCTAATCTAGGTAGTGAAACAGTTTTTACGGGGCTACCTTTGTCTTGGCACACAAAAGACTTACTTGCACACTTTTGTCTTCTTTGACGATTCAAGCGTGTACTGCTGCTGCATAAGCGGACATTGATGCGTCGCACCAATCCAACGATTAATACGGGTTTTTGTAAAGTTGGATAAATGCAGTCGTAATTCGCACCAGTGGTGTGCAATGTCATCTGGCAATACGTCGTCCCAATCGATCTTCTCCTCCAATAGACGCTGAAACAGATTTTTTACGATTATTTGAGTTTAAATCCAAAAATATCAGTGACAGGATACCATTGGACACCAAGAGTATTGATATACTCATCAGCATCGAGACTAAGAGGGAATCGGGTAGGTGTTTTGAGAAGAGTATCACTGTTCGAGGCTTATTTACGAAACACAAATCCACCTGCTTCCATAAGTTTGATTAGTTGACCTTGACCCTATTTGAATCAGATACACTGTTGAACCCAGTCAGGACATCATCGACGTAAAAGTCCGTTTGTACCATTTTTGCGGCAATTTCAAATCTGTGTGCCTCTAATTCAGCTAGCTTCTGCAGACTTTATAGCTAAATACGGCGCAGACGTTGTGCCATAGGTAAATGTCCTCAGTCGATACACTCACATTGGCTCTAATGCGTGTGGCCTATACAGACGATTTGTTGTAGATCAGTATTTGGATAATTGATGACGATTTGACGGTACATCTTTTCGACATCCGCTGTGAACACGATAACATCTTTTCTCCAACGCATCACGATCGCTGTTAAGTCCTTTTGCAATCGAGGTCCAATATGCATTTGCTCATTCAATGAGTGCCCGTTTGTACTCTTTCTCAACGCATCAAAGACTACTCGCAATTTTGTAATTTGACTGCTCTCCTTGTGTTATGTATTACACAATAACATTGAACACAATAAATACACACTTACGATTCGATATGAATTACAAAGTTTATTTTAGTTAAGAATATATTATAGATACAAATAGAGCGGTATATTTGCTAACACGCAAGTCCCGTCGCTCAAGGGACAAAACATAATTCATTATATGATGCAACACAAACACATACAAATATACATATACATTTTAATTCAAAGTGTGTGTGTGACTTGGTGACTCAGTCCGATCCATGTGACCGAGTTTAATGTATTCGGTCATGAACTCTCGGTATCTATTGGCAAATTCTGGATTGGCCTGGAATTACCTCTCCACTTGAAGTTGGCCTTGTACTGCAATTCGTTGAGAATATCACAGCTTTACAGGATGCATTAGTGGAAGTCGAACATGGAATCTGCCGTTGGAATCTCTGGTAAACGTATTCTCATAAATTTTTTCAATATATTGACCTTATGTTGCTCGTACTAAAGATGAGGAGAGCTGCATTGTAACGGCCTGGTTTGAATGTCCCGCACCAGTCGCGTCTACTCCAATGATGTCCCAATTAACCGTCTTTTTTTGGCAATCGTAGTAGTTGTGCTGCCCTTTCGGTCATAAAGAAGGCCTGTGATCCTTGATCGAGCAGAGCGCACAATTGATGGACCTGTCCATCGAAACCATGCACGTTGATGAGTGCGGTTGCCAACAGAACTTGCATGCGACAGTGGTCCACAATCATGGATGCACAAGTGGCTATAATCTGCGGTTGATCCTGCTCATCTATATTGGTAGGGGAGTTTGAAGGAGGTGTGGGAATGCTTTGATCTGATGAAATATGCAAATGACTGTTATGACGTTGATTGCAAAAACAAAAATACTTGAACACTTTTTTCGTCTTCAAAAACTTGTAAAACAGGTAAATACTTGTAATGTGGCAGCACTGGACACATTACACATATCCTCTGATGCCAATGCCAACCCCGTATAACATTCTGTGCACGCAAGAGAATTGGCGACACAATTTGCATGTAATTTGCCTGTACATTCTTTCATGGCTCAAATCGCTGAGCGAATATATGTTTTGTTCTCAAGCGTGTGTTTTTTTTTTCAAACGAGCCCCGCTCCCGTCCAGCCGGCAGAACGCCATGTGCAACTCAAGATGAAACACCAAAAATAAAAGACGACCT
>JAAAKO020003838.1:0-20965 GCA_010015015.2 Bolitophila cinerea | reverse complement strand
CATGATATTATATGTTTAATACTCGTATATCATACTCCAATATAAATGTGATTACGATATAATATGTATCTATAGAACGAGAAAGCCAGGCCGGTCTGTGTACATTGTACAATGTGCATGTCCTCCGTTCGTATATATATATATATTTGATTTGATTGTGTCTGTTATAATTAAATGTAAATATTGATGTATATATATATATATATATATATAATAATATATATGTATATACATTTCAGTATTTACCATCGACACACAAATCTCAATTACAAATTTGTGTGTGACATGCATCACAAATGCACAATGCACATATTATGTTCCATGCACTTAGGCTAGTTTATGTACCCGATGTTTTAATCTATCTCAATCTAATCCTTGAGCATTAAAACAACGCATTCAATTTGCACGTAAGCTTAGTTGATATATACTGGTACTCGTATATTATTCTTTATGTTATTGCAATCTATGGGCTCTTAATATTAATAATATTATTTTATTAAAATAAGAATGTAATGTATGACACAATAGCGATCCAATGGCGCCATATATTGGCACGTAATTAAAAAAAATATTACCGGGATTTTCTATGTAAATTTTCCTTTTATTTGGATCCATCTTTTACAGTTAGATTGAGACATAGACAGCGACCCGCTATTGGCTCATTATAAAAAAATATATTACAGGGTTTTGCAATTAATATTTACTTATTACTTTGTATTTAGATCCATTTTTTACAGATAGATTGAGACATAGAAAGCAATCCCGTGGTGACATCTAATGTTGTTTTCAATGAAAATTTACATTGTATTTGGATCCATCTTTTACAGATAGATTGAGACATAGAATGCGATCCCGTGGTGCCATCTAATAACACGTAATTAAAAAATACCTGGTTTTTCAATGAAAATTTACTTTGTATTTGGTTCCATATTTTATAGATAGATGATAGATCGATACATAGACAGCGATCCAGTGGCGCCATCTAATGGGTTTTTCAATGGGAATTTACATTGTATTTGGATCTATCTTTTACAGATAGATTGAGAAATTTATTGTCAGAAAGATTGAATAAAACTGCAATCATTTTTAATCCAGAGGTGTCTAAATTAAATCAACTATTTTATCAAATAAATATGTGCATCTGTGTTATATCATTTTTTCTAAATTTATTTCATATTTTTTTCATTTTTCAGTTTTTCAGTCCTCAGTATTTAGTCTTTAGTCTTTAGTCTTAAGTCTTAAGTCTTTAGTCTTCAGTCTTCAATTTTTAGTCTTCAATTTTTAGTCTTTAGTATTCAGTCTTTAGTCTACAGTCTTCAGTCTTCAGTCTTTCGTATTCAGTCTTCAGTCTTAAGTCTTTAGTCATTTGTCTTTAGTCTTTATTATTCAGTCTTCAGACTTCAGTCTTCAGTCTTTAGTCTTTAGTCTTCAGTCCTCAGCCTTCAGCCGTCAGTCTTTAGTATTCAATCTTCAGTCTTCAGTTCTCAGTTTTTAAGTCTTCAGTCCTCAGTTTTTCAGTTTACAGTCCTCAGTCTTCAGTCAACTAATTTTATCAGAAATTGTATTAAGTGCTTTTAACCTGCTATTAAAATAACCAAAAAAAAATTTGATACCATAATTTTTTTATATTACAAATATTTTATTACAACTTTTTTTATTATATTACAAATATATTTGGAGCACAATGGGTCCAAAGTGAGACCTGCGTGCGCCCGTCCCTCATGGAACGTTACTCTACCAATTAATCTAAACTAATTAATCTAATATTACAAATATTAAAGGATATTACAAACTATAACAAGTGCAAAGGCAATAATGCATACGAAATTTTGCAGTGACAATACTGCACTTTTTGGTGATGAGAATTCCTATTTTGTGATCTTGAAATCGGTTCGATTTCGGCAATGATAAGAATGTACTTCAGTAAAATTCTGCATATCAAAATTATTTTAGAAAAAAAAATCATGATCATGTTTTTTTTCGGAGCACAATAAATCTAATCTAGAGCACTTAAGTGGACACTTTTATTTTATTGCACAATTTCCTTAACAAATATAAAATCATTAACTATCTCAAAACCTATATATTAACAAAAACGTTTAAATATGAGAATCTTAAGTAAGCTGATCACCACGTAAATAATAATAACTCTCAAAACAATAGAATTTCCGTATTTTTAGATCATCAGATTTGAGATTATTTTATAGGTTAAGAGCAAAAAAATGATAATCTCTCTCAAAACAAGCATTTTAGATTAGGCGCACTTGATATTACATAATTTTCTAATAACCCGTATAATATCTCATTTTCTTTATTAATAAATAAATGATTTTTTATTGCCAGACAACAATATGTAAACCCACCCACCCACGCACGCACGCACGCTTCAGTGGCGCCCTCACATAAATGTCAAGCTAGCAATTTCAACCCATTCGCCGCACATTATGTGGTCCAATGTTAAAATAAATTTTAATAGAGTGTACTCAAAGTCCTTTTCTATTAACGACAATTGAATTAGCTTATTTTTTTAATATTGGTATTTTCATCGTATTTTAACGGTTTATTATATGCGATCCACCAGGCAGACGAGAGAGCGTGCTCAACCCGGTCGCGTGCACACATTCCATTTAATATGTGCGTAAACTCGATTTGTGGTCGGGGTAAACGGAAAAGTACTTACACCCACACGCTAAACGCGTATATAGACATAATATTTTATCTATATATAACATATATATACATGTATACATCATTATATACTCGCACTGGCGCTGTTCGGGCGCTGCTCAAGCGCTACTACCGGAAAATCTGAAATAATAGACGAAAAATATGTAAAACGTACATAAAAAAGCTTTTTGTGAATTATATGCGCTCCCGCCGAGCTTTCGAACCCGGCAAACAAATGAATTATTTATGATGCGCCAACGGGATAAAGCAAGAGAGAGAGTGAGAGAGATAGAACGATGTGCATAAATTATGTATATTATATAAAAACACAATTTTGTACATTTTTTAATATTAGCCCAGTATACATATTGTCGTATACTCACATGATTGTATGCATTGCTAGAGATTGTAAAATGTATACTAACAAATAATATACAAATTAAATATTTTCCACATTTATGTAGTATTATTTTGTTGGCATTCCGGAAATGGGTTATACAGATTTACGTAGTTCACTGTTGTCGTTTATTGGCTAGAATTTCGGATGCGGATATTGATGCATTTTGGAGGCAAAAATCCTAGAGCTCACTGTGAGCTTTCTGTAATATTTATTTTTATTTATTTAATATTATATGTATTTATAATTGAAATTAGACATAACCAGTAAAAATAAATAAATATTAAATACTTTGGTGATACAATTTAAAGATGTTTATCTTAATCTACTGTTCTCGTCGAAAAATTAAGTACTATATTTTTTTTACCCACATAAAATGCTCAAAATCATTTATTTTCAAGCAGAAGAATAATTTTCCAATAAACTACCAAAATATAAGGTGTAATAGGATTTCTAATAAATATTCACTTTATTATAATTTCTATCGTTTGTCAAAAGCATTGCAAGCCTTTATTCAACTTTTAGACCGTCAGCGCCATCTATTAAATTCACCTCAAAGCCCTGGATTGGCATTGACAGATAAATGACCTTAATAGACAAAAACAAATTAGTCAACTCTAAAAAACAAAGTTCTTCATATAAATTCTCTACACCTTTTTTCTTGGTATATGTAACTAGGTGAGGTGACATAATGTCCACGGATATAAGGTCCATAGACATTATGTCTGTTTCTCTAAATACATAAAATTAATTTTAATATTAATGGACATTCTTTCTGATTCAAACATACATAATGTCCTTTGGACTTTATGTAATTTTAAAACAGACATAATGTCCATGGACCTTATGTATGTTTTTAAAAGTACATAGTTTTTAGTGAACAAAAGCCCAATTGGCAACTGACATAATGGACATTATGTCCACATAAAACCGACATAATTTTTATGTAGTCATAATGACCTCTTGCTAAACAGACAAAACGTCCATGGACCTTATGTCCTTTTAAAAGCGGGCATAAGGTGTGTGGACGTTATGTCAACTCACCATGTAACTAACTTTGACCACCCCTAACGTTTTTTGGGCAGCAAAGGGTTAAATGTAAATAATTTAAAAAAATAGTCTAGTGTTTTTTGAATGTTTCCTTTTTTGCCCAATTGATGGTACTGGCCATATTTGGTCACCTTCTAATGAGAGGTAGGAGAAAATTTAAAAGAATGCATTTTCATCGGCAGAAAGTCAATGGGCCAAGTTTCAGCTCGATTGGATGACAGGAAGTCGGGTTATTAGGCCGCATTAAAATCCGCGCAAGCAAATAAGCAAGATCACAGACACGCAAAACTAATATAGAGAATTTAAAAAAGGGATGAAATGGGACTTAAGAGAGAGAGAGAGAGAGAGAGAGCGAGAGAGAGAACAAAAATAGAATCTCCATTTTGATGGAAATCAGCAGAAGTTTTTTTAGAAACTATTAACAAATGGGCATTCCAGGCACTATTACTGATAGTTGTGATACCTTTAATCCTTTAATTTGATTTCGAATTTCTTCTCTTTGCGCCATTTAAAATCTAGAATTCATAATGTTTATTGGTGCAGTATCTTGGATAGAGAGACGAACTCACGCAGGTATCAGTTTGGACCTATTTTGGTCTCATGGTTAACTTTATTTTAAAATACCTCCACTATTTCGTATATCCTGTGATTTGTTATTAGGATCCAGGAATTACGAAACTTCACCGCACATCGCAAGTGCTACATAGAATTGGCTTGGATTACTTTTGGCCGCATTGTAGTGATGTATCAACTGGATGTGGTAACTTGTTTGCCCATTGTCGGTCAGGATATTCTCTTGATGAGAATGACCGACACCTTGTAACCTCTTTTGTGGATGATTCCATTGGTAAGACCCTAGGATTGGCTTATAGACTGGTTTCTCAAAACTTAACCACAATCGAAGTGCCCGCAGTAAGCAGCTTTGGCTTGGATTACTCCTGGCCGCAGAGCTGTGATGTTTATAACTTTATACTTCTGAATGATGTAACTCGCTAAAAGCCTATCGTCGGTTGGACGTCTGGCCTTCCTCTTAATGAGGATGGCCGACAGCTTTGTAAGCTATATAGCATAAGAGCTAAAGATTCTGCAAAATTGCCAGAAACTGACTGGTCTTTTTAGGACCTTACCTCTTTTTCGCCTCACTTTCTTGTGGAGAAGAGGATACTCCCAATTGGTCCATTTCGAGTCTGATGGAGTATCTCGAGAGTTGGATTTTGTGACTGGCTATCCATCCTGACTTTTGTTACGTTTCACCCCGTCTCTGTCCTTGTTACGTTCGTACTTCGATCCCTACCAAAATAGGTACTATACCACAACCTTTCGAGAAACTGGTTTTCGTAAGCGAGCTACTAATCCGGTAATAGAAATATGTCATTATTTTCAAAAAGTATTTTGAATACGTTTTCTTGAACATTATACTCTAGTTGATTCAAGTTGTTCATTCTATTTAATTCATTAAATGGTATGGCAGTTTGATACCTTGATACCTATCCTCTTAACGGTCTAAGGTCCAAGTCGCCAACGATAAAAAGTAAAAGTGTTTCAGAGGTATTTAATACTATAATATAAGCGAAACCATGGTGATTTTTATGATTTCTATAAATAACCCATTGTTGGTTACTCTTGTTGCACACACAAATTCTCCGGGTAAATCAAAAGTATTTTTTACCATTTGTCTAGTCCTCTGTTCCATTTGAATTTGTAGTTTAGTATTTCCGATTTTCTCTAATAATTTATAAAACAAGCCGTAAGCGGCAGCCTAAATAGGCCTTTTCTAAAATTCACTGACGTGGCTGATTCATCGTTGCAGAAATACGTGAGAATTATTTCTGGATACCACACCGTTATGTAATGTCCGTTGTAGACAGGTTTTCCTACACTGCGAGACTGGAATCACCATTAAATGGTCGTTTTTCATCAAAACCACCCAAAATGGTTAGGATAACCATCAAAGTGGTTCGAGAGCATTTTTTATTGTAATATCACCATTTATCACATCTAACTGTTTTTGATGGTATCACCATTACAATTACCATCCGATCTCTCAGTGTAGATAGTAAATCGTAGAGATCAATTTTTGATATTTTGGTTTTACTCTTCTGTGATTCTTGAGATCATGATTCCTTTCAGCTAAATCTTTGAATTTAGATCGATTTTTCTTATTGGATTCTATATTGAGGACCTTGATAAGATTATAAAGAAGTTCATGGGCATCCATCTTGGTTCCCCGATTTAAAAATCATACAACGAGACCAAATATTTTAAAGTTCCGTCGGTTTATGAATTACCTCAAAAAACTCGACCATAGCACGCATTAGGTTTCCTATTTTGGGTCTTTGATGGGTTCATATTTGAAGAGTTGGCAACTCTCGGTAATTCCTTGCAATTAATAGCATTGGTAAATTCCATTGTGGTGCTAGTATTAGAATCACCGATTTTTGTTTTTTAGATTCTGGATTCATGGAGTCGTCAATATTGGTATTAATCGTTTTTTGTTGTATCATTGATTTTTCATTAGTTTGGTCGTTTATTCTTTCATTAGTTGGTTCGATTGGTCAATTATTTGTTCTTCTATTACCAAAGTAGATTGGTTAATTTGTGACCTATTTTCAGGAATTTTTACCCGTTTCGCACCGATATCAAATTTATTTTTTAATTTTAACAAAACCTCTCTACCAATGATTCCATCTTCCTCGATGTGAACCTACAACATGGAATTTTAATTCGAGGTTACGGTCAAGTTACCCAAGTGTTTAACGACATTAGACGTGGTGATACCTCTAATAAATATAGTATCGTCGATTTTGGCTTAGGTGTGTGGTTATTTTGGATTATACTTTGGTATTTCTACCTTAATCATAAAAATAAATATTAAATACCATTTTTTTAATAAATTATTTTTGAATATAAATAATAAAATATTTAATATTTTGTACCAAACAATCTTACAGACAATAATAATTATATTATCTATTTTTTATTTTGGTTTCCTCTCTGTCAAGTTATATTATTTATATAGTTTTGCATAAAATTTAGAGGATTAGTAAAACATATTGAAGCTTTTCCACGAAAGCTCTAAAATCGGTCTGTGGATAGATAAATTATAACAAAAACACGGTGGTGATAAAGATTTAGTTTTTATACAAGGTGTATATTTTTATAAATATATTACAATTAACATTTTAACCGGAATTTAGAAAATGTAGATCTTTCTTTATAACAGATATCGATCAAATCGATCAAGCTTTATACTTTGCTTGTAAGTAGAAACATTAAAAAAAAATAAGGTGGAGGTAAAGATTCAATTTTTAAACAATAACGGGAATTTTTATTAAATTTTATAAATTAATACAATTCACATGCTAATGGAAATTTAAAAAAAATAATAAGATCTTTTGGTATACCCGATTTCGAACAAAGCTCTATACTAGACTTCAGACAATTGATGTTATATCGTCCTCATCCGTCAACAATTCACCACAAGCATCAAGAATTGTCTACTGATTTTGTTGTTGAAATCAGTCACGAACTTACGATTTTATCAGGCTCTATACTAGATTTCAGCCAACAAGTTACCTTTGGAAGAAAAAATCGGGCACAGGCAACTATACTAGATTTCAGTCAAAATGTGTTCTTTAGTTAAAAAGACCAAATTCTACTCCTTCCTCCACTGTAAATTGGTTTGAAATCAATATTCTATACTATATTATACTAGATTTCATTTTTTTTTCTTTGCTTAGTGTGTCATCTAAACAATGGCTGAAACATAATTCTTCAGTAAGTTTTTTTTTGTATTTCAATTAAAATAAAAGCATAGGGCACCATTTATGTTGATTTATCAGAGTTGGCAAGATATCGGATATGCCGCACTTTGTTTTTTTCGATCAGCTTCAGCCAGAATTTAATTTGACCGTACAATCGAGATTAATCACTCTGATGTATATAAAAATAATTCCCAAACAATAAAAAAGAAATTTTCCAATTTTCGGTTTTGACATAAATTCAAATTAAAAGTGTTAATCCGAATAATATCTGATTGGCGCGCTTCCATTATAAATGAATTACCAATTTTCCAATTAATATTAAGTAAACACAATGCATTACGCATAAATCATAAATCATCGTAGCTGATTTCATCAATTATTCGTGTTGCCGATTTTATTCGCCAAAATACGTATAATTAATTAACACTCTCGCATTCGCACTCGAAAACGAGAGAATTGGAAAAGGAGTCCCACAAAAATGTTCGATCCGCATTTGGGTTCTGTATTAAATTTTCGTATACCTACTATATAAAATACACGTCCACTGGAGCACGCTCTGCTACTAATACTATAATTTATAATATATAAATATATATATAATATATACTGTTCATATCGGTCGCAACACCAGCGCCACCGCCAAGCCACCGACGCACCGCCACCCCCGCCTCTTGTTTGCATTGCGATTAATTGCAAAATACATTTTCAATTACATTTATTTGATTTGAGCATTAAAGCGAATTTTGGCCAAATAATTGCTTCGGCCGAAGAGATTTTCATATTGAATTTATTGCGGACGAGTATATATTCGTATATAAATATAGTAGGGTATAGTCGACGTGAAGGACGCTGTGACGGATGGTGGCTGGTGTGAAAATGCTGCCATTCATGAATACAGATTGTGCAGATAGTGGGTGCTGCCAGTGCGATTAGATTTAATCTAAATGTATGTGCCAATTTATCGTAAATTTCGCCGAAAACACAATTAACAGAAGCGCAATTTATTTCTGCAGCTAAAATTAAATTCTTTTTTCGTAAACACATCATTTTGCATAATGGAATTCTTTGGAACAAAATTATTCGTTGAAATATTTTTTTAATTTTTTTTTTTTCGAAAACAGTTTTGCAATCAGTTTTGATAACATTTTCGAAAACAGTTTCGAAATCAATTTCGAATACAGTTTCGAAATCAATTTCGAAATCAGTTTCGAACTCAGTAACGAAATCAGTAAACAGTTTCGAACTCAGTAACGAAATCAGTAAACAGTTTCGAAATCAAAAACGAAAACAGTTTCGAAATCAGCAACGAAAACATTTTCTAAAACAGTTTTTCAAGATCAGTTCGTTTAAAACACAATTTTTCAAAATATAAATTCATCGAAAGAAATACGATTCTATAATAACTTTGCTTTGAAAAACACAATAATATTATATGTATTTTTACATAATAAATCAGTAAACGGTTTCTAAATTAGTTTCGAAATCAGTTTCGAAATCAGTAACGAAACCAGTAACAATAACAGTTTTGAAATAAGTAACCCTTCGGTCAGATTGCCGCTGGACAATTTCGAATCAACATTTTATTTTCAAAATATCAATTAATCGAAATGACAATTCTATATAAACTTTTTTTCGAAAAACACAATAATATAATATCATACCTTATTTTTTAACAAAATTTAAAAACAATTTAAAAAAACAAAATCTTTAAAAACAATATTTTACGAATTTTTTTTTAAACTATTTAAATCTTATAAAAAAAAAAAATTGTTTCGAAAACAGTTTTGAAATCAGCTATTCTTCTACAAAAACAATCCTTCAAAATATCAATTCATTGAAAAGAATACGATTTTATAGAAACACTTTTTCGAAAATCACAATAATTTTGTATTATTTGGAAACATATTTTTTTTGCAAAAACAAAATTCTTTAAATACTAACAATTCATGTTTCGACCACTCCTAAATTCTATGAATAACAATTCAAAAATTATAATTAAAAAAAAAAAAAAAATGTTTTTTTAAAAACATTGCTTTTGATAAAACGGATCTTCGAAAACATAATTACTTAAAACAAATCAAATCTTATAACACATCTTCGAAAAACTTTTTTTTTGAAAATTATTTCATAACGCCTTTTTTGGCGCGTAATCACACTTACACAAAGACACTAAAATTATCATGGCAACTATTTCATTTGGCAGTCTATGAATACGAAATTTCCATTGCACCAAATAGTTTGAACATTATAGTTTTGAATAATTAAAACGGTTCATAATATATTCATCGGTACGCCGGATTTCCCAAGAAAGTAATTCGCGCGGACGCGCTTGGAGCGGCTCGGCGGCGGAGTTGAACATTGAGCGTTAATTCTTAGCGTTTTATATTTGTAAATATGAATGAATAACGAGAGCATATAATATATACATATTTAAAATAGTATATATAGGTATTATACTAACATATACAGCATAAGTCTTCTGTATAAGTAAAATAAGCGCACAGTGTGTTAATTCGCGCTTGGCGCTGTCACTAATTTGGCAAATATGCGTCTAGAAAAACCGTTGTAATCCGAGTGAGCGCGCGCATGCTGTTCACAAGAATTGCCTTTGCGTCCGACATATGCTCGACATGCGAAAAACAAACAAACAAAGTAAACTATATATTTGCGTATCGTATATAGACAGAATAAAGGAAACTCTAATACATATGGAGCAATCTTGTTTGCATGAGAAACCAATGCGACATCGTAAAAGGCATATATACGGATAAAATGCATTATAATTACAATGCGCATGAAGTGAGCAGCATTTATGTGGCCGGACAGAGACAGCAACTGTGCACGGTTATAAAAATAGATGTTTGTTTGTTATTTTTTTTTCAATATTCGATATTCAATTACTGATTTTGTACTATTCGAAAATCAATGATATTGTGCTATTCGAAAATCACTGGTTTTGTGTTATTCGAAAATTACTGTTTTTGTGTTATTCGAAAATCACTAATTTTGTGCTATCCGAAAATCACTGATTTTGTGCTATTCAAAAATCACTGAATTTTGCGCTTTAAAAATTATTGATTTCTTGCTATTTGAGAATTACCGATTTTGTGCTATTCTAAATTCACAAAAATCACTGGTTTCGTGTTATTCGAAAATTACTGTTTTTGTGTTATTCGAAAATCTCTGATTTGCGCTATTTGAAAATTGCTGATTTTGAGCTATTCTAAAATCACTGATTTTGTGCTATTCGAAAATCACTGATTTAGTGCTATTCGAAAATCACTGATTTTGTGCTATTCGAAAATCACTGATTTTTTGGTATTCGAAAATCACTGGTTTTGTTCTATTCGAAAATTACTGATTTTGTGCTATTCGAAAATCACTGATTTAATTCTAATTTAAAATCACTGATTTTTTTCTATTTGCGTTTTAAAAATATTGTGTTTTTTTTATTGTAAATTACTGATTTACTATTCAATAATTACTGATTTTAGGCTATTCTAAAATCACTGATTTTTGTCTATTCGAAAATAACTGATTTTAGGCTATTCAAAAAACAAGGATTTTCTGCTATTCAACAATCAATGTTTTTGTGCTATTCGAAAATCAATGATTTTGTGCTGTCACGTTTGTGCTATTTGCTTTTACGCTTAGAAAAACACAGAGTAATTCGAAAATTTGTTGTTTTTTTGCTATTCGAAAATCACGGTTTTGGGCTAGAGAATAGATTATTTTATGCAGAAATCACTGAAATTTTATTATGCAAAAAAAACTATTATTTATTTGAGTATTTTTAATTCGGAAATCGACTAAATTTTCTTCTATTTACAAATAAATGATTTATTTTCAATGCGGAAATCACATCTTTAATTATAAATTTATTATTTTTCTATAAAAAAATAATTGTTTTAATGAAAAAATAATTGTTTTTGCAAGCAAAAATAATTGTAAAATTCGAAAATTACATACTGTTTTTCAATTTGAAAATCAATGATGGTTATTGTATATATTGTATTCGAAAATCACTGATGGTTTTTCTATGCTAAAATCACTGATTGTTTTTCATTGCAAAAAATATATTTTTTTTTCTAATCGAAAATCACAGATTGTTATTATATTCGAATATCATAGATTAGAAAAACAATCTGCGATTTTCGAAAATTACTGATGTTTTTAATGCATAAATCACTGATTGTTTTCAATTTGAAAATTTATTTTTTTATTTTAACTTGTATTAAAAAAAACTCTAATTTTTTTTATTTTCTATGTGAAAATCACAGTTTTTATGCGAAAATCACTATTTTTTGCGCTATGCAAAAAAATATTTTTTTATACGAAAATCACTTTTGGTTTTCTATGCAAAAATAACAGATTGTTTTTATATTTGAAAATCACTGAGGGTTTTTTATGCAAAAATCAATGATTGTTTTTCTTTTTGAAATTTTGTTTTACAATTAGTATTTATTTGTATGTAAAAATAATTGATTTTGACATATTTATTTACTGCTATTTGAAAATCAATGTTTTTTTCTATTCGAGCATTATAGATTTTTATGCAAAATGGTTTTTTTTCTTGGAAAAATAACTGAATTTGTTCTATTAGAAAATCATTGATTTTCAATGAAAAATAATTTTGACAGATTTTTTTTACAAAAATAACCTATCGTTTTTTTTATACAAAAATGTCTGATTTTTACCTATTAAAATTTCATTAATTTTTATTTATGAGGAAATCTATAATTTTAATCTATAAGAAAATCTTTAATTTTAACCTTTAATTGATTTTTACCTAGAAAAAATCTTTGATTTTTACCTATGAGAAAATCATTGATTTTTTCTATAAGAAAATCATTGATTTTTTTTATAAGAAAATAAATAATTTTCATTTGTACGCAAAAATTATAATTGTTTATATTCTAAAAACATTATCAGCTTAAAAAAATATGTAAAAAAAAAGTATCGACTCTATTATCAAATTAGAAAACTATGATCGAATACACGACATCATAATGTAGATATAATTCAAAGAATTGAATTTCTAGAAA
The DNA here is from genome assembly GCA_010015015.2 of Bolitophila cinerea. Classification (NCBI taxonomy): domain Eukaryota; kingdom Metazoa; phylum Arthropoda; class Insecta; order Diptera; family Mycetophilidae; genus Bolitophila; species Bolitophila cinerea. Next base: position 8,042 of record JAAAKO020003838.1, on the reverse strand, counting down.
TTCGAATTTCAAGTTACAATTTTGGTGATACAGTTGTAACTCTGTACTCGAATATTAAGTCTATATAACTCAATAAAAGAAAGCTTTATGGCGATTTATTAGCCACTTTCAAATTATTATTATTGTTTCGATTCTATAGCGGAAATTCTACTGAATTACGATTCTACTAAGTTTTGACTTTATTTTCGAGATAAAAAATTAAATTCAAACTTTTACTATATATATTTTTTTGATTCTATAATCGTTTTCCCATTGCGTCTCAGTAACCTCGATAGGTTTCGAAATGCATAATTCGAGTTTAAAACTATTTTTTCGACTTTCATTTTCGATTTTCTATCAAATTTCGAATTTAATATCGAATCTATCTCTAATTGTAAAAAAAAAGTCTTAGAAGAACTAGATTCGATAACTCTCGAAAACAGAATAATCTCAATTTTATACGAAGCTCGGAAAATCAAATTTGCCACAGCCTCTAAGATCAACAGATTAGGCATCCAACAAAAAACAGCATCTCAATTCTCTCTTAGATTTCCAAACATAAACTCTCCATCGAAAAACAAATCACAATTACCCCCAAATAAATTCTGGCTTTCCAGTACACCGGATGAAATAAGCCAAATCAGAAAACTAGAAATTAAATTAATTTTAAATCCCTTTTGGCTTCGTCCTTCGTCTTCACTGCCTTTCTTCTTCCTTCTGCCTTTCATTGTCAATATGTGTGACCATGTACAAATAAACATTTATACATTAAATATCTATACCTACGTATAAATTCATTCAGACTTTATAATACATAGTCTAGCCGAACTGCGTGTGTGCGACCTCTGCCCTCATATATGATAAGCCCGACATTAATTTCCTAACTAAACAACAAAACCACCACCGCACCCTCACGAGCACTCCTTGCCAGGTCGGGCCGGGATGCTTGCGTGCGTGGGGCGGGGGGTTGGTTGCTTTTCAGCGTGTAGGCGCACACAAGGTCGACTCTGCCTTTTGAGAACATATTTACTATTAGCTAGTATAATAACACTATATTATTAAATGGTATATACTATATATATGAATTTGTGATGATGTGGTTGCTGGTAGTGGCTGGCCGGTGGAAGCAGGCGTCGGGTGGCGGCTGTGCGCTAGAGGACCTCAATCTGCTGCTTGTATATATATAGTATAAATTGTACCAAGTGCTGGGACGGGTTTATCACTCGAACAAATAAACGGTTTGCTTCATTATATCCGTTTATTCGCACAGCCACGCATGTTTGTCTTGCAAGGAACTCATAATTGTCTTGAACTATTATATAGAATTATATATACTATTATATAGAGAATATGGATATATACAATCAGTTCTCCAAACTTATGCTATGCGAGTTCGTTTCTTGATGCGATGGCAGCCCGACACAGAGTGTATGGCATTGGTAAAACTTAATAATCAAGTTTTAATCGAACTTTTATTAGGAACTTTTTCTGGAAGTCCAATTATAAAAAACATATGTTCTTAATGATGGGGATTTACAGCAAAATGAGATAACTGCAATGCTTTTATTATACAAATCAATCTCTGTTTAATAAATCAAATCAGAACGCTCACTGAAATTTAATTTAAAACCATATTTATTGGATATATATATTTTTAAATTCTTCTGTAAAATGTCGAAAAACATCAGTTTTGAGTTCTTCGAGGTTCATTTCACACCGATAATATGTGAAATAATATCAATAATATCGATAATAATATTATTATTATCAAGAATTTCTGATTATATACTAATAATAGTAACATGAATACAATAATATTAATATTATTATGAGCATATTAAAAATATTGCAAATATTATCATAATACAGAAATTAATAATAATAATATCGAATAATAATCGATAATATCGGTAATACACATAGAAAAGTTTTCCAAATCATTTAAGCCAAGTTTAGTTTAAGTTAGTCATCAGTTTTGAGTTCTTCGAGGGCATAATATCGATAATAGTATTATTAATATCAAGAATTTCTTAAAATATACTAATAATAGTAATATAAATATAATATTACCATTAATATAAATAATATAGTGAGAATATTAAAAATGTAGCAAATAATATCATAATATAGAAAATAATAATAATAATTTCAAATAATAATCGATATTATCGGTAATACGCAGAGAATAGTTTTACTAATTATTTTTATTATCCGTTTTGAGCTCTTAATATCGATAATATTATTATTAATATCAAGAATTTTTTGATAATATACTGCAATAAAAATATATATACAATAATATCAATAATATCAATAATATTATGAGAATATTAAAAATATAGCAAATAATATCGTAATACTTAAAAATAATAATCATAATAATAATTATAATATCAAAAAATAATCTATAATATAGGTAATACACAGGAAATAGATTTCCTAATCATTTTGGGCCAAGTTTAATTTTAGTTAGCCATCAGTTTTGAGTTCTTAGTCGATAATATTATTATTAATATCAAGACTTTCTGATAATGTACTAATAATTAAAGAATACAATAATATCAATAATATTGTGAGAATATTAAAAATATAGCAAATAATATCATAATACTGAAAATAATAATGATAATAACAATAATAATATCACAAAATTATCGATAAATATAATAATATTATGAAAATATTAAAAATATAGCAAATAATATCATAATAAAGAAAAATAAATGATAATAATAATAATAATATCAAATAATAATTGATAATATCGGTAATATACAGAGAATAGTTTTCCTATTTATTTGGGCCAAGCTCAATTAAATTTAGTTTTAAGTTTTAAGTTCTTCGTGGGGCATAAAATTGATAATATACTAATATATCAAAATAATAATAATATCAAAAAATAATGGATAATATCGGTAATATACAGAGAATATATTTTCGCGTACTCATTTGTTAATGCTAATTTTGAATATTTGTTCAGTCTAAATGTAGGCATCGTTAGGAAAGCTTAAAATATCATCACAAAGTTACATACTTTAAGGGTTATTGGTAATGTATAGTCAAAAACAGTCCATATCACCACAATTGGTATTTGTCTTTGCTATAGTATTTTACTTGTTTAAAATTTTAAGGTTATATAGTATTCCGGCTGTTTTTTAAAAGATAATCCTAGAAAATGCCGGATAGAGGTCTGTAGAATAGTACTCTATGGCACCATTTTGTTTCTTATATTTAATTATTTTTCAACTAGAAATTTTAGTTTTATTTATAAATACAAGATATTATAATAATATTAAAAAGCGTAATATAATAATAATAAAAAAATGAAAAACGTTTACAAATATACAAAGTTGTAATGTAATATCAATAATGTATTAAGAAATTCTTGAGAAAATTGAGAATATAGTTATTATTTTAAATAATACCAAATTACAGGAGAATATTATTAAAGTATTGATAATATAAAAATATTATGATAATATGAAAAATATATATTATTGATTACGAAATATATAATACAGTGTATTAATTCTTTCGCAGCTAAATGGTCTCGGAGTTTTTTCGACCTATACCTAATTGAATGTGTAAATGGTTTTTAAGGATTGTCGGAATATGCTCCTTAACGAATACTATATAATTTCACAGATGTGAAACAAAACGTCCAGCAAATTCTCAAAACCTACTAATCCTCACACTGTGCGATTACTATATTCTCTCTGCCCGATTTATGTAAACAATTCACATATATATATTTATATATATATATATAGTTAGTGTATTATAGGGTAAATATGCGTTATACCAGCTGCTTAGTTTATATAGATAGTATACAATCGCCGAGAGCTGTTTTAATAGTCTGCCAAAGCGAGATAGAGAATCGCCTGACTGTAAGTGATCATTACAGCATTTTGCGCGCATTTCTCACGGATGGCTGGGTGGAGTTGAGCTTTTGTGTAATACTATAGAGCACAAATAAACACAAATAAACACTGAATGTTGCGCCAAGAAATGCTAAGAAATGCTAAGAAAGACGTACGAAAGCCGCTCCTTTGGGAATATAAGGAAATATTAAGTAGAAAAGGGTTGAATAAAGAATGAATTGCTATGCGATAGACTCTCTTAAATTAAGGTTAAAAGAAAACGCATAGAATTGGACAATCAATGGTACGAGCGAGAAATGATGACAAATTGCAGACTACAAAGGAAAGACGGAAGAGGCGTATTAGTGGAGAAGAATATAAATTACAGTATATGTCTGGGTAGTAGATAAACAAAAACACGATTTGTCTTTAGGACTTGAGCAATCTGTCTGCAACGAGGAGAAAATCTGAAGCAATAATTTAAAATTAATAATTAATTAATTTAAAATTTTCAGGTATATATTAAAGGCAAATATCTGGAAAAGTTTGTTACTACAGACATTTTATAAGCATATATTTTTACCTCCGTTATTACCCTACATTTTTGGTTATTGGCTTTAAAAAAAGGGTGTGAAAGTTTCTCTTTGTTTGCAAAATACGGACATTTTATGAGCAATTATATTTTGCCTCTATTTTGCCTCTAAAAATGTCCATAGATTGCCTCCATTTTTGATAAATAATTATACAAATATATAAGAGTTTTGATTTATTTTAATAAATAATGAGAACAATGAACACTTTTGACCCTCATACACAGAAAATCTTAAAAATAGAAGAAAAAAAATATATAAATGTGGTCAAATGTAGTACATTTTCAAGGCATTTTTATCCGCACTACATTTTTACGATATTGTCTTTAGAAGGCTCTGAAATAAATTGTATTGAACTTCATCAAGAGCAAATTGTGGACTCAAATGTCCATAAGAGACCACGATATTTGGTTGAAAACAACATTTCATCCAAAAACATTAATTGAAAAACATTACGTCAAAAAACTTTACGTCGAAAAATATTTTTTCGAAAAACATTTCATCAAAAAGCATTACGTCGAAAAACATTTCGTCAAAAATCATTTTGTCGAAAACATTACGTCGAAAAGCTTTTGCTCGAAAAACAATACGTTGAAAAACATTACGTCGAAAAGCTTTTCGTCGAAATCATTAGTCTAAAAACATTTAGTCGAAGAACAATACATCTAAAAGCAATAAGTCAAAAATCATTACGTCGAAAAACATTACGTCAAAAAATATTTCGTCCAAAAACATTTCGTCAACAAGCATTTCGTCGAAAAACATTTCGTTGAAAAACAATACGTCGAAAAACCTTTCTTCTAACAGCATTTCGTCGAAAAATATACTTGTTTTATTTTCTGCGCTGCCGCCCGATTTTCTTTTGGTACTTTGCTCCGTTTTAACTAAAAACACAAAATAACATTATTTTATAATAATTATAATTTTATAATTAATTTTTAAAGATTTAGTTCAGAGAAGTCTTTAGCTGTCAGTTTAAATAATTCGAAGCGCTTGTGTCATCTTTGTGTTTTTAGGAATGGCCCAAGAAGCTATATGGTTCTACTTAGGGAGGAAGTAATATATTTTTTGGAAGGTTTTTCTCCTCCTCAATACCCTAAAATTAAGTTTTAGTCCAATCCTACCAGGAATATTCAAAAATGCCGATTCTACTTTGGGAGAAAGTCATATATTTTATGGAAGGGTTCCCTCCTCCTCTAGACCCTAAAACGAAGTCTTAGTTCTATCCCACCTGCCGTATGCCATACAGGCGGGTGGAATATTAAGGGAGGTAGTCAGGGTTCCCTCATCCTCAAGACCCTAAAATGAAGTTTTAATCTAATCCCACCAGCCATATGCCAAACAGGCAGGTGGAATATTAAGGGAGGACGTCATAGTTTTTTTGAAGGGTTCCTCCTCAAGACTCTTAAAACTTTATTACTATCCCACCAGCCATATGCCAAACAGGAAGGTGAAAATTTTACCCTTAAAACGATCTTTTATTACTATGTTTACTATTACTAGACATATTCCAAAAAGCCAGATGGGATTCCTCCTAAAAACCCGCTAAAACAAAGTTTCATTCCAATGCCAATAGGCCTGTTGGGAATATTTAGGGAGGTTGTTATATATTTTTAGGAACCCCTTAAGACTCTTAAAACGATGTTTCTTACCATTTTTTTTTTTGAAATATTTTTTGTTGAAATGATTTTTTTTCGAAATGTTTTTCCTCGAAATGTTTTTCCTCGAAATGTTTTTTCACGAAATGTTTTTCGTCGTAATGGTTTTCGACAAAATGTAGTGCTACCAAATTTGTATTAAGATAGATCAAGTAATTCCGCGTGATTAAAATAAAAAAACTTTTAGATAGTATGGATAATAATAAATAATACAAAAAATTAATAATAATAAATAATAAATTAAGAGATAGTATGGAAAACAATATCGATTCGAACATTGATCAAGCGTGATCCTTTGTAAACGATCATCGCAAAGAAATGTCGATCGTGCTCGATCGTCCAGAAAATTATATTACTGAAGAAAACAGATAAAATGATTGAAACAATTCACTTGATATCATTTTTTTCATCCCTGCGAGGGCAAAAATCAGATATTATATCAGAAGCAGCTGAATAAATAGAAAAATCCTAGCATACGTCAAGTGGGGGCGGTGGAGCCCAGTGTGCCACACCGTCGACTCTCGTTTAAAACGTATTTAGCTGCAGGCTACAGACAAATATATGCTAATGATACACTCGAATTTATCCGTTCTTTTGATATCTAAAATAACAAATCATCTGACTGATCTATGTTTACGTGAATAATCTTCCGCTCAAGTTAAATAAAACAACAAACGTAATCGTTAGTTATTCATATATACAAATACGAGTACGTGAAAAGGCGCAATTGATGGTCGCGGTGGCCGGGGCCGAGCGAAGCAACCCCACAAAACCACAAAGTCCACCGAATTCTTGTCCGTTATTTCTTATCGGCCAAAAGTAAATGAATGATAATGTTTACCCTGCCGCACATACCCACGCACGCATCCCCGTCCACCCTTAACCAAACACACACACGAGAACACACACACACGCATAGTGCTTATTTAGTCTGTGCAAAGCGTAACTGTACTCATACCCCACATCCCACATCCATTGCGGTTCACCGCATGCGCCCGGCGAGCTTTCTGTAAATATACATTTTATACACGAATATAATGTCAAGACTCACACACACACACACGGTTTCTTCTGTTTTTCTGTTTTATTAAAAAGAAAAACAAACGTTATGTTTGCGCGACTGAGTGGAAAATTTCAGAGTACACACACGCGCGGAGAGAGGAAAAACCGCAAGCTGCGCGCAAAGAAATTGTGACACAAAACCGCAAATACCGACAAGAAAATTACTCAATTCACTGTATATTTCGTATTGCGGAGGCGCATTGGGGCGCGAGGAGGGCACGCGGGGGGCATGCGGGAAGGGGGAGAGCGCGCGCGGCAAAGCGCAGAAAAATGAAAAGCGTGCTCGTATAATTGGATAATTGGTTGGGCGAAATTGGCTTGGCAGCACAATCATATATGCGCTTATATGACAAGAATCCGTAATCCGCAATTGGAATGTGATATAATAAGTAAAATTGTAAAACGCAGTGGGATACGAGGAGGGGAGGGGGTGGGCTTCAGATGGCAAGACGGAGATATTATGTGGATACTATCTTGATTTTCATTTTAGAAATGACTTAATGACTTAGTCTACGATCAAGGTTTTGTCCCACAGAGGGTAGAGTATCAAGCAGAGAGGTTGATTTGATTCGTAAAATATCAATGACTTGAAAGTCAATGAAATGTCAAAAAGAATCTGTATCCTTAGCGCCCCACGGGAAGATTTATAGGTTTTCTGGGATCACAGTCCCGTACACATTGCTCGCACGTAATTTCGAATTCTCTAAAATCCACAAAAAATGGCGGCAATGCTAGCACGTGATTTCGCATTCGATTAATCCACGAAAAAATAAACAAAAAAACGAAGTACGTTCAAGTGTTAGTCGGTCCCAGACAGAAATAAGCGACACAAGCGTCGCGATGCACGCGTGCGTTTCGTATAGGCAAAGCAGTTATCAAAAGTCAACCGTGCG
>JAAAKO020003827.1:0-20968 GCA_010015015.2 Bolitophila cinerea | reverse complement strand
TGAATAATAAAAATGAATTTTGACAAAAAAATGTGTTTTTCATTGAAACGATACGAACTTTTCAGCCGACCTGTTATGTTGTCAACAACAAAAGTTTCTATGCAAAATTTAACAGAATCAAGCATTTTATGAAAAACAACATTTACATATTTTTATCTTTGTCTGTTTTATTTTCTTTTTTAAAGATCACTTTATAAATAATTTTACAGAGTAAAACCAAAAATCTAAGTTTTTATTTGCGCTTTTTAGATAAAGTTATTAAAACATACAGGACAATATTAGAACGTCTGCTTTTCAAGGCACCAATATTAATACACATAACACATAAGCTATTCTATTCACAAATACTCACCACTAACAAACAACACATGTAATCGTATTAAAACGAGAGACGAGTGCGAGCAAGAGAGTCAACTAGTGGAAATTGCAATTTTCATCCCACACGCAAAACTCTCTCTCGGTTTTTCCGAGCAACGCAAAAGCCATTGCCCCTACTATATATATAATATACACATAACAAAACCCAGAGTAAGTGTAATACTCTCCCGCTCTTTGCACATGAATTCTACGAATATATCGTAGAAAACTCAATTATATGCATATATACAAATATATGCATACACGACGCATCATGGCTCGTGCATACACATACACATACAATTCCCATCAAGCGGGCGCTCTTTTCTAAACGCATTTATACATATATCTATATTATACAACTTTTGCAAACATCAAAAAGAAAAGTCCGAGGAAAACGATGTTGCTAGCCTCAGTTTGTTGTTTGCCGTTGGTGTGTCGGGAAGTGCGAGAGAGTGCGCGTGTGCACGAATTTATATTTCAACTCGGACATTGAAATATATATATATATATATATATATAGTATTCATATATAAATTATTTGGCGCACACACTTATTTTCATTAGCTTTTGCATTGTACGCAGTTTCCCGTGTGAACTTCTGCTTTAAAAAAAACACTGTTTTTGTTGTTGTCAATTCACGTAAAACCCTCTTAGGAGATTTCTGTGAGAGTGCTAAGTGAATTAAATAGCAAGTGAGAGAATAGTTTGAAATCCAAGTACAAAGGCGGCTATAATTGCACGGATTACAAGAGTTTTGCGTGTTCCGGAAACATACCGCCAACAGTTATAAAAGAAGGTACGAAGAAATGGATGGTAATGAAAATAATCATTTGAGAAAAGCTCATAATTTTTCTTCTAAACATCTCTGATAGTTTGTGTGGATTGCTTGAATTCACACATTCATTATTACAACTTTTATATTATTAAAAAGGATATTAATTTTCCATAAAAAATCTATTATGAGAAAAATATAGAATTATAAGTCTCTAATACGTAATATTATATGACATCTATTCAAATCACAACAAGACAACGCACGTAGTAAAATAATATTGCACAAGTGAGATTGTTTATGTTTATGTTTGTACAATACTGTGTATACATGCAAAAAATAGTGCGTCGGAACAAAAAAAGTATACATACACAGGAATTAAGTATAGTATACTATAAATATACCAAATCATAAAATGCGCTGAGAAAAGTTTGCACAAAATGTGAATCCAACATTTATATATAAAAGCTAATTAAGTCCATTTTTACGGAAGGAGCCGAAGGATACGTATTTAATGTTTGTGTTGTTCTGTTTTTTATATGTATATCTGTATAAGACTTACGAGTAATAGATGATGTATACTTATGAAATTTACTCAAATATCAGAATCGCCTTCGTTTACTTAAAAGTAATCTATAATTTGCACTCCCTATGTTTTGCAGTTCGAATTACAAGCGTTTAAAGAATCATCATTTTCCGCTTCAAAATGAGCATACATATTCTGTCGATAAATGTAATACTGAAATGAATACTGAACAATGTTCTTAAGTTCATCTATTTCACTCAAATTAATATTTAAGAACAAATTTGATTTTTTTTTAAACAAAAATTTTCAGAACAAAAATTCTAACAACGTTGTTAAAAGTGTACGCTGAATAAGCCCCATCATATGATTAGTTTTATTTGTCGATTTCAAAACTTTGAATTCAACGTAACGATTTTCAATGAAAAAATGTTTACTGAAATATATTTATATATTTCGTGTGGACATTGCGTTTTCCAATGCGCAAAACTTTTCTCTAATCGCGCACATTAAATTCGTGGCCCTTTTTTCTTTTATACAAACAAAGGCCTATTATCATGAAATATATCTACTTATAACACACAAAAACAAAAAATACTGCAGCAGTATAATAAATATATACAGTTTATGCAAAAACAAAAGCAAGTGAAATATATAATTATTATTTCCGTCCATATGAAAATATTTGTAGGAGGTAGATTTGGTGTTTGTGATAAAATGAATGCGCAATCAGCAATGTTGAACGTGCGGCGGGGCATATAATTACTGTAATTCATGGAAACATAGACGTATACAATAATATAAATAAATATACGAAACTGTATTTACATGATATTTTTTAACTTATAATTTTTTGAAGTATTAAAGAAAAAAAAAAGGAAAATAATAATTTAGGCCCAAAAAAAATATTCGATGGATTGAATAATATATATTATTTGGTATAGTAACCATTTATCAAAAAGAACAATAATTTAAAAAAAGAACTTCTGTCGTTTTTGACGATTTTTTTAATGATGAATTTTTTGTATTATATATTTAAAAAAATGTCTCGCTCTCATTTTAAAACACAAATTTGGCTTAAGTTATATTGCTGTTGCGTGCATTTTATTTTTATTTTGAATAAAACTAAACACAATGAAACACTTTTGGGGTGGTTGAAATACATATACAGACATACATACATTATAAAAACATTACTTTATAGAGATATAAATGATGTGTTAGTGTTCAAATACACTGTGCAATGTACAAATATACATACACAAAGACATACAAAGCAAATGTGGCAAATGTTTCACGGCTAATGTTTTGAAAAAACTTTCTATGATATTTAATGTATGCACTTAATGTTTTTGTTTGCTATCAAATTGTCGAAAGTCTATCAAATAAATTTAAATACAGGCAAAGCAAACACACTTTTTTCTGAGGGCATTGCTATGTAATTACACACATATATATATAAATATATATTATATATATATATTATATACTTGTATACTTAAAACAGCAAACGAGCAATTTAATAAATGTATGAGCTAAATGAGCTTTAATCTTTGTGTCGGCTGTTTTTATGTCTGTTGCATTAATTGCGCAAAAAGTTATACTCCTTTTTTGCCAATTATGGTTGTGCAAATAACTGTATCCTCGTTAGCCATAAAATGTTAAAACGTATATAAAATGTGCTTGCTTTTATTAAAGCTCCAAAGTATATATATTATGTATATATATATATACATTTTCTTGCTTTTCTTCATCTTTTAATTATAATATTGTTGTTTTAACATTCAAAATTTAAACAATTTAATAGAATTGAGTATTTTAGAAAAACCTTTTATTATGTATTATAAAAAGTGACAGGCAAACTATACCTTGTAAAAATCTTCCAAAATCTCTTTTCTCTCTTATTTTCTTTGTGTTTTTGTTTGTGATTATGTACTCAAAATTTTATGGAGTCTATTTCATGCCGCCAAATTGAACTTTATTTTACATAAAAAGGTTGCATTTTACAGCCAATACAAAATAAAAAATATTATTGTTATTATATTTTAAACGTAAATATATAGAAATGGCTTACGGAAGAAAATCGAGATAACTATAAAGAATAGCCGAAAAAAGTTTCATCACAATTTTATTTAAAACGATTCTTCTTACTTTTTTTGTACTATATCCTAATCTACATAAAAAGTTTTAATCAATAATTTTACCATAATGGATTGTATTTTCAAATAAACTCCTCGAAATGGCGTTGTTTAATATTTTAGGAACTTTATGTCTACTACGTAATGGAAAAGTGCACGCAATTTTCGCTACCGCTCTAGCAAATTTTAATCTATGGTGGCTATATTTTTTACAAGTAAATATTAATAGAACCATATAAAGGCGGTTATAAGAGATTTAAAAAAATCCAATACCAATATACTGAGATATTAAAATTAGGATCTGAACATTTTAAAGGAGAATAAAAATGTAATTGATGGACAAAATGTATGTATTATAAACTATATCTGATGTCATAATATGTATATGTGTATATACACTTTCCAGTTTTCCATATATATAACCCAGCAGCGTTGTGGCCAAATAAGTCCTTCTGCCGCAAGCTCGACAATAAGGAGTGCAGCAAACTGATTGAGGTTTGTGCATCGAGATCCTGGTTGCACTTTTATACAATACATACAAACAATACACAAATACGTACAAAATACAACACACACAAACACACAACTGTCAAATAATTAAATTAATGAAGTTTAAACAATGACAATCGGATTATTTTAGGTGGACTTACCGCATTTTGTACGGAATACGGTATATGGAATTCTCTCCAACATGTTTTAATGGAAAGTTTAATTACATCCGTTCTGAATAGCTGACCTGTATTATGGTTCCGGCGTTCCGGGTGTTCTCGAGAATTTATAAACAGAAAATAGGTAGCTAAGCGTATACATAAAGATTGGGTTAAATATATATACACGAGTTCGCCGCCAAGGAAGAGGTCAAAGTTACCCTGTTCTTTTTTAAATTCTTTGCACCCCTTCCCTGGGAAAGTTATGGTTTTATCCAAATCCCATTTAGGGGATTTACAAATTTGTTTAACTATATCAGGCCTATACGATACAAAATTTTATATTGCTAAAATATATACCAAAAAAAATCTTACATAATAAAATAGATAATATTTTTTTTTAGTTTAAATAGCAATTTATAAGTGAGTTAGAAACAAATAGTAGTTTTTTTAATTAATAGAATGATTCGTACCTTTCAAAATTTGCAATCATAGCTTGCATAAAAAAATGTATTTGACTATAAATCTGGGCCCTTATTGTATAAAATTTTAAACTCAGTGAGTGAGTTTTTTTATACATCAGGCATATGTGACGTCACATGACGTCACGTATGTTAAACGTATAAAAAACTCAAGTTTCAAATTTTGTAGACTGCAGGGGCTGATCTCTAATAATTACATACATAATTTCATATATATAAAATAAAATTGATAACTATTTTATTTGTAGGTTTTCTGGGTAGTTTTCTGTCTAACAATTTAAAAACGAACCAGCTAGAGGTGAACACGGATGCGCAGACATCAAAGCCAATCGCTCGACTGAAAGAACCACGTGACCTGTTCGCATTGCCCAAGGACCGGGACAATGAGTGCGCACTGCAGACCGCCAGATGGCCAACTGAATGTCAGGTAAATATGTATTTTGCATCTATACTCTATAGTCTTAATAATGGTTCCGTCAAAATGTCACATAGCAACAAACTAAAACTATGCCAAACGTGCAAACGGGATTACGCCAAAAATAAAACACTTTATTGCTCGTTATAATTGAAACAAATCATATACAAACATTATATACTATGTTTGTTTACGGATCGGAAAATCGGAATATGTACAATATTTGCACATACAGTTGTTTACATATACATCATAAACCCAGGCCAGTTAGCAGTAAATCATTGTGCCAGCAATAACAAAAAACGCAAGCCATAATAGCAAAACGAAAAAGAGAGAACTTTCCCGGGTATTCGGTTCGCCAAGTTGGCGCACATAAAAATGTTCATTAAAACCGCTGTAATTATTGTTGGGCCAATTAAATGGCGCGACGCTAACTCGACTCTATGCGGGGTATAATATAAAACATGTGTAAAAAGTGCGCGCGCCGGCACCGCACACAAACGGAAATTCGAGTTTTCCCAATTATATATTTCGGACACAACAAAAACCAAACGACACATAAAATTGAGCACGGAGATTAAAACGGGATTAAACCAGGCAGAGCAAAGCAGTAAAAAATATTTTAATTCCATTGAAATGAACAAAAACGCTACAACGCCTACACAACATTTTTCATACAGCGACGGATCACATTTATTTTCTTTTGTGCATCTTTATCTATTTATTACTGAAAAAAATATAAATATACAAAATTGTACAAATAAAAAATCTGTTTCTGTCAAAATAAAAAGATGTAAGATGTAATAATGAAAAATATTATAGGTTATAATTGTTGAGGTCATTTCTGGCAAGAGTATAATGAACTTTAGCTAATTCTTTTGTTGATGCGAATTATATACTGTACGAGTATTACTGTATATAGCCTCAATATATAACTTATTTTTTTCCTTTGATTGTAATCTATATTTTTTAACATACATTTTATCACACACACAGGTTCTGGATCAACGCGTCTATCACATTGACTATGTTCCGATTATTCCAGAGCCATACTACCAGCCCACTGGACGTGAACTGCAGCCCCGTGCAGTGGGCGAAGAAAATGGCGTCATTGTCTACGCATACTGCCCCATAAGTGCTGTAAACTATGTATGTGTCATCCGTATACTATGTACTAATTTGTCTGAAATTATGCCAAAAGCTAAATTTTAATTAATATTGCACGCGCACTAATGTTCCATAGCTCATTTATATGTACTATACCCACATCCCATCCCGCGCAGTGTCCTCCTCCCAATAATCTTTCTAGTATATGTATTTCTATTATATACTAAACTTTAAATCATCGCCTTGCCGCTAAATCGTACAGTGAGCGCGCAGCTTACGGGTGACTGGCGTTACTATGTAATGTGCAAAAGCATTAAAGTGATTAATTCAATAGGATGGCAAGCATGCATTACGGTTATTTATAATATATTCTTAGTATTTTGAGAGCTTGTAAAGTAGCTTCATTTAAAATTACGAGAGTGCATATAAAGTGTGTATAGTAAGGTGCAAATGTAACTCAACGAGAAAATTATTTATTGTAAAATGTCGCTATAATTATAGTATTCAATTGTATAAAATTACTAAGATCTATATAAATCATTTTACGATAAAATCGAAAATACGCACACAGGAAACGCTTACAATTCATCGATTTATCGTCCTTCAAATGGACACTATAAATAAGCTTAATTTACAAACTCATTATCATCTAAAAAGTGACGTCAATATATTTTCTCTAAGTGTGTGTGTGTGTGCAAACAAAACAAAGACGCAACGTTGACAACTTGCCAAAATTTGTTATTTAATTAATTGATCATATGTAATATGTGCATTTTGTGTTTTATAAACTAAAAATAGACACAGGTTGTAAAAATCCATTCACGAAGTGAAATTTTCAATGTCTCGAAGGCGTGTTTGCAAATCAGGAATCAGCTGTTTGCTAATATAGCATATAGCATAAAAATGTTCTCTCTCTCTTTCTTTCTCGATTTAACTCATCTCGATTATAGCATAAGGTCTTGAACGCCTTTACGTGCAAGGTTGAACTTTTTATATGCGTTTTTAATCAGTATTTTTAGATGCACAAAGTGTGTTGTCGAGTCATCATCAGACAAGCGGTCTCCTATTGTATTTTCTAAATTAAAACACATTGAATATGGAATTCAATTTCAAACAGAAAGAAAACGAAAATAGATTTGTCAAAAATAGTATTTTGTTGTCTGCAAACAGTTTTTATTATCTTGTGTTCGTAGAGATCATATTATATTTACAGGCATCGTATTTAAAATAAAATTTCTCATAATTATGACAATTAGTTCTATAGTTTTTATAAAATAAGAGCCTAATTATTATCCACTATAATATACTATATTATATACATACAAAATTTATAAAAATGTTTTTTCGATATTGTCTGATGATGATATTATTTTTATAATCATTTTAAGTTTCTTGGGTTATAGTTTTTCCATTTATACTCGTTTTAATTATTATAATAATTAATTATTTTCACTTTTGTACCATGTCCATGCGTAATGTGATGTGGTAAATCTTCAAAAAAACAAATATGGAGATGTAGGCGTGGTTTCCGCGATCAATGTTATATTCTTCTTCTGCAAAGGTCCCCTTAATAAAAAAATAAAATCGGAAACATAATTCCAAACTAGAGAAAGTCAAAGTTAACGTTCTTGCATTAGGATCTATTACTTCTCATTACCAAGTAAATAAAATAAGGTTTTAGACTTTGGCACGCAAGATTTTGTAAACAATATTATTTGTTTTAAATATTTGTAAATAATTTATCAATATAAAAAATAAATAATGACAATCATAATATATCTCGTGCAAACATTTGCAAACACAATTTTTCTTTAATCCCAAATCTATTCTTATACTTCAGTTCAGGCTTTTCTAACAAACAAATTGAAGTTAATATAATCACTTTGTTACAAATACTAACTCACCAAGAGTGTACTTAAATGATCCAAACAAATGTCTTATAAATCAATCAGAATCAACATAACGAGGACTCCGAGGAGTCGGCTGAAGAGGATGATACTAGCACAACCACAGACAGTGAGACTCCATCACCAGATCGTGACTTTGACACACATAACGACGAGGAAGCTAGTTCCGAAACATCCGAAGACGAGGACACTTACAAGGATTCCATCAACTCTCCGAAAATTGAACCACATGAAAACATTGCATCTAATGATGATAATCTAACAATTTCACAAGAATCTAAACTATATCAAAATGGTACAACAAAAATAGCACCTGCCGTACAGATTGTAACAACACCACCAAAAGTAAACGAAGATGTCGAAGAACCTCTGCTTTTTTCCAATTGCACCACAATTCCCAACAGCACACACCCTGAAATCGTTTTGACACATTTGCCTAATACATCTGATTCGTCCACACAGTTTAGTCGTTCTAGTGTCGGTGGATCTAAGTATCTGATGAACGCACATCCGAGTCCACCAGATACTAACGATCTTGTGTTCGAGTCTCGTTTCGAGTCGGGCAATCTAGCAAAGGCCATTAAAGTGACGCCCGTCTACTATGAGCTGTATCTGCGCTCCGATATGTACACGAGTCGCCACAGCCAGTGGTTCTACTTCCGTGTTACAAACACTCGCAAAGGAATACCATATCGGTTAGTTTTAATAAATTTCTAATTAATTGATTACTAATCTCAGCATCTCACTCGTGCACAGTTTATCTATAGTTAATTTAGTCAAATCGGGTAGTCTGTACAATGAGGGTATGCGTCCATTGATGTATTCCACTGTTGAAGCAAAGAAGTCGCTTGTTGGCTGGCGGCGCTGTGGCGAAAACATTTCGTATTTTAAAAATGAAGATGCGTGAGTTTTTTTAAATTATTTTTAGACAAAGTACATAAATAATGACACAACTATTTTTGCTAGCAATGGAAACAGCGAAGAAGAAGATGAGTTTGGTTACTATACGCTTACGTTTAACATTGAGTTTCCCTACGATAACGATGAGGTGTATTTTGCGCACAGTTATCCATATACTTACAGTGATTTACAGGTAATTATAATTCCGGATTTTAGTTAGTAACATAATTAAATAATTTTGTATCCTTGTAACTCGCAGGACTACCTTATGGAGATTCAACGGCACCCGGTTAAGTCAAACTACTGTAAGCTTCGACTATTGTGCAGATCCCTGGCCGGTAATAATGTTTACTATTTAACCGTAACATCCCCGACCACAGACGAGGAGCAGGCAAAAGTATATATCTCTTTTACATAAGTAATATTTTGTTTGCTATTAAAAAATATTATTATTTTAGAAAAAACGTGCCATTGTCATCAGTGCCCGAGTTCATCCTGGTGAAACACCTGCCTCTTGGATGATGAAAGGCCTAATGGATTTTATTACCGGCGACTCGTTTGTGGTGAGTTGAGGACATTTAAAATCTAGCTTTATCCTACATATACTTAAAAAAAAAACAAAAAAATAGGCAAAGAAGCTTCGCCACAAGTTCATCTTCAAACTGATACCAATGCTGAATCCGGACGGTGTCATTGTGGGAAACACACGTAGTTCACTGACCGGGAAGGACCTAAACCGACAGTATCGAACAGTAATCCGTGAAACGTACCCCTCTATCTGGTACACCAAGACCATGATCAAGAGACTGACTGACGAGTGTGGTGTGGTGATGTACTGTGACATGCATGCGCATTCGCGACGTCACAACATCTTCATTTATGGCTGTGAAAATCGACGCACGCCGGATAGGCGACTCACCGAGCAGGTTTTTCCGCTTATGATGCACAAGAATGTGGCGGATAAGGTAATCTATTTTCAAACAATGTTAGGGAGTTTAACATATTCTATGGATTGAACAGTTCTCGTTCGAGAGCTGCCAGTTTAAGGTTCAACGCAATAAGGAGGGTACCGGGCGGATTGTCATCTGGATGTTAGGTGTGACAAACAGTTACACAATGGAAGCATCCTTTGGCGGATCTACTCTAGGAGGCCGAAAGAGTACACATTTTTCGACGGCCGTAAGTGAACTGCTATACAGCTCAAAATTGGCTATAATATTGACTTTTATAATTGTCATCAAAGAACACCATTGTTAATAAGATATTGAAAATGTTCCGGTTTTACAGGACTACGAACAAATTGGCCGGAGCTTCTGCGAAACTCTGATGGACTACGTGGACGAGAACCCAATTAAAGTAAAGCGACTCAAAAAACGCATAAAAAAGATACGCCGTCGAGAGAAACGTCTCAAGAAGGCGGCGAAGTTGAAAAAACAAGCAGAGGGATGTGTGTTAAATGAGCAAAACAATGAAATCATTATCGAGCAAATGGCAGCCAATCTTTGATCCATTAATAATTTTTTGTTTCTAAAATATTCATTGAAAACTAATATTTTAATTGTTATATTTATTTTGTTCAGCAGAATATGCTCATTAGCATAATGTTGTTGTTGTATATACGTAGCGTAGCATACAATGGTTTGTGTAAATTGTGGTCAGTTAAACAAAATAATTATTTTAACAATTTATGTCTTTGCCCGGTGAAAGTTTATATTCATTTTTCATATCCTCTCTGCTCGTTTTAGACGTGTATAGAATTTGTTTTGTTTTTTACTTATTGTTGGATTACTAGTTTCATGCTTACAAATTGGGTCAGGGTCAAAATCTCGTCTTCAAAATATACATTCTCAAAATCTCAACTAAATATCGAATACACATCTTTTTAAAGGTTTTTCAAGATTTTATCATTCGAGTTTTAGTATCTACCAATGTTTTTCAAGTCTATATTTCGATCCGCTCCCATAAAAAATATTATTTTTTAAGAAACCAATTGTTGATATATAGTTTAATTAATTATTAGTTTTATATATTTTTATTTATTTGTTTTATATTTAATTTTACTTTTTAATATAATTTTGTAATGTATCGCACAAAAAACTGAATGTTCTTTATGTCTTTTGCACAAATATATATATTTTATTTTTTTAAACGTAGTTCTTTTTTCTGGAATGCTCGCATTGTTAACGTTCAATAAACTCTACAGGAAAAGCTAAGAGTGAAAATTGTGAATCGACTGAACTTAGAGGGCTCGAACGCCGAAGAGCCTCTCAACATACCGTTGTCAGACTATTCGAGGTAATTCAGAAGACTCATCCATGCATCCGCACGCTACATGATGATTAACTCGATATTGTTTAGCGATGAGGGTAACATGAGCAGCAGCAGTTCCGAGAACGAGGGACAAACGAGCGCACGCAGCGCACTTGAGGGAGTCTGCTGTAAACCACTTAAGGTACCACCATCATCACCAGTGGCACCGTCCAAGCATCAATCGGACAAAAAAGTAAGTAAATCGAATCTTCTTTGTTCTCATATATTGCAGAAAAAGAAGCGACGCCGAAGACGTTTAATTAAAGCGTCAAAGATGACCTCGAAAACTTCCTACGAGAAAACTTTGCAAAAGACAATTAGTCACCGTTACAATTCCAAAAGAATATACAAGAAAACTACAAAGGATCAATGCTTTAAGGAACTGTGTAATCATCACGCAAAAAACACTCAATTTAACCAGACATTTAGCTGTGTCTCAAAATCAAACCAAATCTCAATTTTTTCACAGGTCTACATATTTAAATTTATACTTTATTTCAACAAAACATTTTGAGATTTCTTTTGCTAATCTGACAGAAGGTTATGAGTTATTTGTCCTCTGTACGCAATTGCCGTTCCTGTCAAAGCTACATTTTGAGAAATCCATTTCTATCATCAAAACAAAGCGACAAATTCGAAATCTCGAAGGTAAACCAAATTATCATTTCAGTGCCAAAGCCATTGCCAACACATCGTCATGTCGGAATTTGTTAAATATGCGCTTGTGGCGCCTATTGTTCGCGCTGACACTCGTTGCATTCGCAATGGATCAAGGTGTACATTTTTATGTTTTCGATTTCCTTTGCAGGTTAAGAAGGTGAAACCTTTGAAGCAGCCTAGGCGAGACAATGACGTCACAACGGTTAAGAAGAACCGTAAAATCACAACGCGTTCGGTAATCGAGCTGGCTAGATCCAAACCGGACTTTGATATTTGCAGTTTATACACTAGTGAGGATGAGGAACATGATCTTGCTGGATACGAATCAGCTCCGCGGGCTTTCAAGAGTTCCCTGCGCACCGAACTGAGACGTGTATCGGTGAGCACCAGAAAACTTATGCCACCCGAGCTGATTATAACACCGGCACAGAACAAGGCTGGAATACTAAGCCGCGGCCGTTCAGCGTCTTTTGTAAACGAATTACCACCGATTGCCATTGTGGCCAAACGAACCAATTCTTGGCACAACTTCAAGAAATGCGTGCCAACGCTTAGGTTTGAAAAGTGTTTGTTTATTGATTGATGTTTTCCAAAATAACAATCGTTTGCACTTTACAGAGTTCCAAATAATAAACACGACTATCGAGGATCAGCGGAAAATCTGCAACTTAAACTATCGCTAAAGAAACAGATCTGGACAGGAGCTTATGCCGAGAACATCGGTGAGAATCGTAATCGACCGCTCTCTTGGGGTGCACCTCCGGCTGTTCGAAGGAAACCCAGACTGAATGATCAAAATGAGGATTTGTTGACGTACTTTTTCGTCTTTTTTAAAATATAATAATTGGAATAAATTAAACAATTGTTTTTTAGGGCATGTTCCCAGAAACTAACAGCCTGGCAACAAGAGATCGAAATTAAAATGGTAGAAAAGGCAAAGGGTTTGAAGGCATGTCTAAAAACCAAAAAGATTCCAAAACTGCAACAAAAACAGACTGAACAATCATCAAACGATTCTGCGCATAGTCCTATCAGGGAAAGACATAAAAAGAAGAAAAAGTAAATATAAATTAATCTATATTTCAATTTTGATTTTTTTTTAAGCTATTGCTTGTTTAGTTCGCAGCCATTGACCGACACAAAGCAAATCACAGGCAATAATAACACGGTGTCACGTTCCACAAAGAGCTCCCAGCTTCGCATACAGAAGTGTACGAGTTTCGTTGATGTTGTATACACAAAACAGCGCCAACCAAATCGATTCAAGACCGGTGGAATTGTGGCAACCGCTGTCCAGCCTATTCGCAAACCGGTAAAGCGTCCGACAAACCTACCGATTATGCAGCGTAGCACCGGTGACACCGACTGCGAGGCAACCAATGTGAAGAACTTTGTAAAGAAAGTAAAAAGCAAAATAAAAAAGAAGGTCTCAAAGTGCACCTAAATGAGGTGCACTCTGCCACATATCATATAGTTAGTGAAATGTACCGTTATTCTCTTATTTTATACCAGTTCAGACCGAAGAAGAAAAAAAACAATAATTACGTAAACAATAATATATGAATTTTATTTTTGGTTAAACCCGCACTTTTATATGATCTTTAATAATAGCAAATAGTATCAGTCCATACTCCTCAGTGTATCAGAATGCACTTGAATTACCAGCAACAGTTTCGGAAATTCCGATATACAAAAATCAAAATAACAACAAATCGTAAAACTTAGGTCTAGTGTTTTTTTGTTATATTGCATCTATTGATCTAAAATATACTAACCTTTCGAAATGTTAAGGATGAATCAATTTGTTGTCTTCTTAAGCGTTGGGTAAAAATGAATTAGGATACACACAAACAAAAACACAACACAGAAAATAGATTGCAAATTATAGTCGAAAAACACTGTGTTTTCAGTTATGCACACGAATGTAACCTAACCTCAAATTTTTTATGCAAATTTCAATGTCAGTGTCAACTGTCAAAAAATACGAGGTCCCAGTAAGTAAAACGTGGTAATTGTAGCTTTGTTTTTTTACATAGATGGCACCAGTTATGTTCACGCAATTATGTATATTTATGTTTTACCTGTATTTTGCTTAAAGATTGCGGTAGGATATAATTCAATGAAGAAGTAAAAATTTAAATTCCATTAAAAACAACTAAATAATTAATGGATATATTTATAAATATAATTAATCAAGAAATGCAGGGAACCTTTCTGCCACAGTGCTGCCTCTTGCAGAATTTATTTTTTAGCCAAAATGTTGTTTGGATCTTGTGTCAAAGAGTCAAAGTCAATCTCCACACTAACCGAATCCATGTACAAGTTTCCACTTTCCATGTACAAAGTACGATGTACTTGTTCTGCTGCTAACTGTCTCGTTCTCTTGCGTGTGCAAATTTGCCAATCTAAAAATTGCATTCAACGATCAACGGTCCCAGTTTAATCAATAATTCATGTTATTTTTGTGATAAGCACTTACTTTAAAGGAACAAGTGATCATGTATATATTACATAAATTCGATTAGAAAGGTCTTTATAAACATAATGTGACCAAAAAGTGAACTGAGATGATCTTCTGTGGACGCTGTGATTGAAATTTTCAGTATACGAAAGCAGACGCGCGCTGTCATTTGTAAGTGACCTCGCTCTTCGCCGCGCAATTACTGTGCGTGTTTTTATATAGTGGTATCTATATATACATATAGGTAACAACACAAGAAGAACCCTTTTTGTACCACCTAATTTTAAAGTGTGTTATTAAAAATGCAATGTTAGTGTTTTAGGCACATCAATAACAGAACGAATACAGGAACAGATTCACTTTTACGTAAGTTCAGAAATACAATACTTCGCATTCGTAATTCAAATATAAGCGGACAATAATTGCGTTCTTATTTCAGACTGAAAAAATGGCGACTCCCTGCAAAATTATGTTGGAAGTTATGTCTGATACTAGCCCAATAACGCCGGTTCGAAAGCGCGGCAGGCCAACAAAAAATGTAACTGCAAACAGTACGCCAATTAATACATCCCCGAAAATGCCTAAGGCTAAGGTAGGCAAATCGCCAAATGACCAAGATAAGAAAACACATAATATACAAACACCTGGATCAATCACTAAGTACCCAGCAAAATTAAAAATACCAGCGTTAGCCAAGAAAGACAAAAAAATGCTAAAATGCCGCGTAGATTGTAATATGAAGCCTGAAACCATTGCGGCAAATTATTTAAAAGCTTCTGAGCGAAACTTACCCGTTCGCCTGTCTAAGCGTTTACAGCCCACATATGAATCAATAACGGTTGTGTATTCAGATCCAAATTCCTACAAACCGGTTGGTATTATGCTGACGCCCGATCGTAAGCTTCTTAACAAATCGCTGAACATCAGTCAAAAGCAGGTGTCTTTTTCGGAGACGAAAAGTTATATTGAATGTTTACAAAATAGCGATGATGAGGATGATAGCAACGACGGTGAGTACGATTCTGATATCGACAAAAATATACCTGCACTGGCACATGTGCATATGTCTCCAATAAAGGAATGTCATCCAAACAAGACACGATCTCCGAAAAACGAAGTGCACCCTAACAAGAATCGTTCACCTATTAAGGAAACGGTTGAAAACAAAATTATGTCTCCCGTTAAAGAAGTAAATACAAACAATATAAAAACGTCACCGATTAAAAAAGATCAACTTAATAAAGAAAAAAAACTAGATAAGGTGGTCAAGATAAAAAAGAAACCGGTTAAAATCCCAAAACCTACTGTTAAAAATGGTAAAAAAGGTCGCCCACCGATCAAAAAACCTACCGTGAACAAAGGCGTTTTTGCAATTAAATTATTTCCAATGAAAAATATCTCAAATTCAAAAATCACGGCAAAAAATAGTAAAATTAAGAAAAAAGAATTTGCCCGGAAATTTTTCTTGTCATATGTTAAACTTTCGAAATTGAATGCCAACAAACAAAATACGGAATCCGGCAAGCTTGGGAATGATAAGTGTATATTAGGCAGCCCGCTTAAATCAGACCGTTCTGAGGATGAACTAACGCCGAGCAAGCGAACTCGTAAAGTACCACAAAAGTTATTAGATGTAAAAACATCATCGATTAGTCCAAAAAAGAACGATCCGAATATATCTAAATTCAGTCGATTGAGTTTGACAAAAAAGAATATTGCCGAAAACCTAAATTTAGATGTCAAAGAAAACGTGACATCAGATTCTTCTAATGTTCCAGTAACACCGCAAACAAAATCACCGAAAATGCAAACATTTGAAATGTCTGCCAAACGTACTCCTACACGGAAAGTTTCACTAGACAAATCTCCATCACCAAACGCAAAGAATACAAAATCAAACACGAAGACTCTTTCGCCATTGCGGCGTACCAGCAGTTTCCAGGAAAAACAGTCCCCTGATGCAGAAATGTCTCATTCATTGGGGAGAACAAGCTCCAAACGACGTGCTTCCTCTGTCGAAACCTTTTGTTCACCGAATAAAAAACGAAAGTCAATCACAACCCCCATTACAGTAAGTAGAACTCCTACAAAACGTGACAGTTCAAAGAAAACGCCTACAAGTACAAAGTCACAGACAAGTCGCAATTCTAGGAACTCAATTTCTGCAACAAAATCAACGGATACCGATAGCAATTCGCCTAGACAAAAATTGATCAAGGTAACACCAAACAAACGCAGTGTTTCGCGAATTTTATCCGTTGACTCAGAACCATCGCCGAAATCGGTGCAGATTGAATCTTCATGGACATCACCTCGAAAAAGAAAATTGTCTGCGGCAACACCACCTAAAAATAACACTGAACTCATTTCCACACCATCAAGAACACCACGGGTGCTGTCTGTAAAAATATCTACCCCGTCAAAATTAGTATGTGATTTGCAAGAACCTTATGAGAGCAAAATAGTGGAAACCAACAGTATTGAAAATGAGAATTCTAGTGAGGATACGATTTCGTTGGTAAACACTTCCCGAAATATACAATACACAATTGATTCTAATAAGTCAGCTTTTACTGATTCTGTAAAACAACTTAATTCTGATGAAATCGAAGAATCACAAGATTCTCAAAGGAATATTAATGATTTTTCCGAAATTACAGGGGCCACAGAAACACTCACAAATTCATGTTTAGAAGAATCACTAACCGTTGAACACAATAACTCATTAATTGAGGAACCTCCAGCTAGCCCACCTTTAATGCTAAACATTTCGCTAGATAAGCCATCCCTTGACTGTGCTAATTCATCTAGCGAATTGTTTTTGTCGCCAATGTCAGTAGAATTAGACAGCGCTAAAATAGATCTTACAATGGAAGACAAAGAAGAGATTGAGATTACAAAAAGTATAACTTCGTCACCAGCGTCTTCCAAAAACGATTGCATTGAAATGCTAGACATTACAGAAGATTGCCAGTCTGATTCCTCCGTAATTTTCCAAGAAGATGTGTGCACAGACATATTAGAAACACTTCCTGAAAACAACAGACAACTGGTGGATATATCTCATGACTCTTCAGATACATCTAATGATCATACTCCCGATAAGAGTGTAATTACAGATGAATCAGTTACTTTCCCAAATGCGACACCGAGCTTAGCCGATTTTGTAAACCGGTCTCTGCAGAGACGCATGCATTCGACTGAAGAATCGAAGCAGCGCAGACTGTCCTATAATTCTTCTCAGCTCGTTGACATGGATGAAGAAATTCCCCCATGCAAAGAGGTAAGTTTTTAGTATAATAAATATTAAAATAGATGTCATTTATATTCTATATAATTTTATAGGTTCAAGACGATACCCAGTCTGTTACAAAACCAAAAGCATTTGAACAATTATCAATTGATGCAACTTTATTGAATTCAGAGAACCCTATTGAACCGAGTTCACCAAAAAGCATATACGGTTCATGCGAGTCATTAAATGAACCTCTGGTGCAGTCTGACAGTTCTGATTTGATGTTTCATCTGCAAACTGATGTAAATACAATAACTGATACTTAAAGTTTTACATATTCATAAATTTGATAATTTTTTAAAACACAGGGTATAAACGTAACCTCAACACTCACCTGTTCCGACTCTGGCACTCTGTCGTCAGGTCTTCGAACAAAGGCTAGTTTGAAGCTGATGTCACCACCTCAACTAATTACGGTGAATATAACTGGTGAAGATGTCAGTCAAGAGAATGCCGAATCCAGGATACACGTAGACTACCTGGGAAAAGCCGGTCTACTCAGCACAGTGAATTGTCCGATTAAAAAGGCCAGCACACCAGAAGAACTTCTTCCATTCGTCTGCGGTGAGGTGACCGGTAACGATGGCAATGGTCACTGCTTTAGTGATCCAAACGATTCAGAACTGAACCTAAATGATTTATTCAATAGCAACGCAGACCTGGATGAATCATTTAACGATCTAGGTAATTTCAATGTACCCACAAAGACTTCTGACATTGAAGCTCTCATCGGTACTTTAGAAACGTCTCTCGATTAAAAATATAAAAAGGTTATGTATACAAAAGATTTCAAAACATATAAGTGTTGTTGTATTTAGTTTTTTTTTTATTACTAATTTAATTGTAACACAAATTTAAAATAATAAATGTTGTAATGTAGCTTAATAATTTTGCCTACGTATTACTCTCGTGTAGTTCCATCTCCATACTGGTCTGTGTAAGTCTGCGCATACGTCTTTTGCGAAAGTTTATGACACCGATTACGATAATGCCAAACATGACAAATATAAAACCAACAGCCATGCCAGCTACAGAGGCCACCGACAGACCGATATCTATATGAAGAATCGAACAAAAATATAAGAAGTGTTTGTAGGATTTTGACAAACTTGTCTCTCTAT
Organism: Bolitophila cinerea; assembly: GCA_010015015.2. Taxonomy (NCBI): domain Eukaryota; kingdom Metazoa; phylum Arthropoda; class Insecta; order Diptera; family Mycetophilidae; genus Bolitophila; species Bolitophila cinerea. Next base: position 1,870 of record JAAAKO020003827.1, on the reverse strand, counting down.
TACCTTGAACGTGTACTGAGAAATCATCTCCGCTCTCCTCGTCACGTCCAATCAGTTTTCCGGCGCACGTCCAAACACCTTCGTGCTCCTTACTCGCATGTTTCACAATAATCGAACAAAATCCAAGCTGTTGACGTCTGTTTGGATTGAAGTAGTAGCTGCCGAGTATAGCTTTATCTGATGTAACCGCTTCGTTGATGCTAAACCCACGTCCACTGGGCAACACGAAGCGACAGTACTCAATAGGCAAGTGCACCGGTATGGTTGTGCACTCCAAAAGAATAGCAGATCCAGTGATAACGTCGGTCACAAGCTTCGATGCAACAAGATGTGATTCTGTTCGGGAATAATATATTTATAGTTGTATAATTTATTGTCTGTGGTTGTTTGTACCTGATATACGAACGTTCACTGTTCGACTAACCTCTAATCCAGAGGTGGCTACGGTGCCCATGTGACACGACCATAAACCTGTATCAATGACCTTCGCATCAACAATAGTTAGACCACACTCGCCAAGCTTTAGTCCGGTGCCATGGTATCGGAATTTGTCCGATTCGTGTGGTACACTCATTTCAGAGACCGAAATTCGAACTCCTTCCGGATTTGAAAACCAACAATAATCAACTGCAAGTTTTGCACGACACAACAAGTTCACGCTAGTTGAGTCAAGACCATACACATCGTCTGCTTCGAGTTCTATATATATATAGATATAGATAATGAATGAAGTAAGTATATGTAGATTAAATATATACTTGCCATCTAGTTTTTGGTTAGTTGTGGAAGCGTCAAGAATGGCTCCTATTGTACCAGAAGACACGCCTACGTAACATTTCCAGATTGTTGCATCCAGGGCTGTTGGACGATCTATAGTCATGCCACACTCGCCATGCAAAAATCCATTACCATGATATCTATTTATTTATAGATATATTCATATTAAACAAAGAATTACAATATTAGACTAACCATTTTTTTTCAATTTGTCAAATACGTTTTTATGATGAATTGGGTATTAATAAAATAATTTAATTTAAACAAATACAACGTCAATCACAATTAAAAATTAAATTAGGATAAATTGTAGATATACTATAAAACAAATAAACAAAATCACCTATATTTTGTGTTGCCTTGACCCTCCTCAATATTTAGTCCCATATCATCGACAAGTCTTAAAAATCGACAAAACGAAACGACTTTTTTGCTATTTAATATATTGCACTTTAGAGTAAATTGTGCGAGTCCTGCATTTAATTCTACAGAGGCGCTTAGGTGTTCAACTGGAAAATAATGTATATTAACAAAAAAAATATACAGTCAACTAAAACTTACCCTTGGCCGCCACATTTACCTCAAACGTTATCTCTTCCGTTTTGCCATCAATGCCAGCAACAACGCTCCATATGCCGTTGGCCTCCAACTCTTTGTCAATTTCCGGAATTACACACTGATCATGCTGTGGAAACTCGCTGCGCTGCTGTTCAGGACGCAATACATAGCAGTACTTTGTTCCTGACGGTGAGATGTCCTCGAATGGTGTGAATAATTGACTGCCGCTGGATTCCATTCTCGTTGCATTTCTTTCTTTATAGATAATTTATATTATTAATGGAATTTAATTGAAGTATACATATAATATTATATATAACCTCTAACAGTTATCATGGAAATGCCGCGTGCCATGTCCTCGCCGCGTGTTGAAGTCAGTCGCCAGTGTCCAGAATCCGTCAGATTTGCGTTTTTAATACGAATACCACACTTTTCCGTTGTCCACGAACTTATTCTAAATGCACACCAAAATGGTTTAAACTAGCTATATATATATATATATATATATATATCAACCATCTATATATAAACTCAC
>JAAAKO020003816.1:0-20974 GCA_010015015.2 Bolitophila cinerea | reverse complement strand
TTTATATATATCAAATAAAACTCCACTGTCAAATAAATATATTTATATATATATATATATATATATATATATATAAAACAGAAATTCAATTCCATTAAATTCAAATAAAAAAACGTATATTTATAGCTAAAAAAACTGCTACAATTTCTCTGAAATATTCTTAGCCATATCGATAATCCGCTCTGCGAAACCATTTTCCTAATTGGGTTTTTCTTGCTAGAGACACTCGGCTATTGTCTGGAACTGACCCATTTCTCGCTAATGCATTTTATCAGCTCTGCTGACTCGACACGTCGCGCAAAAAAAGGCATTTCTCACAATTCTATATATATTTCTATATATAGTATAAAAGAAAAACCTTCGGATTACAATAGACATCACAAAGATTGTGCATTGACACGCTTTTATCATCACAACGCGGCCTTTAAAGTGCAAAAGAAAAACGGTGCGATTAACAAAATAAAAACAAATTCTCTGGAATTTATTTGTACGTATACTCGCGTCATTATTTCTAGCTAGTGTGCGTCAGTGCATGCATTATACAAGAGTCAATTTGCGATATATAATTAAAATATTAATTCAATAACATGCCATTTATCAAAGGATTTATTTTTATTTTGTTTTATTTATATTTATAGCATCGTTTGCATTACATAGTAACATACAAAATAAATATATACAAACAGTTCAGATTACCGCACATTTATTTAATCAATTAGCTCATTGAATTTATGTGTGCGTGGGTTTGAGTTTAATGTGTGTTTACGCACGCACAATTATTATTTGTATAATCCCATAATCGGTGTTTTTGTAATTATTTAATTGGATTTTGGCACCGGGGCGGGGGCGATCCGGTCGTCGGACGAGGGTTGAAATTGCGATCGATTTTGGGTGAAGAGGGTTTTGGGGCAGAGGTAGAAAATATATCATATATACATATACGGTATATTTCATAATGAGCACAACATTATGGATCGACTCTGAATCGACTCTGGATCGACTCTGGATCGACTCTGAATCGACTTTACTTTGACGCTTGATATACTCTCAAAATAAAATGGACGCGGTAAAATGAACAAACAAACTTTCAAACAAATGAGGACTACTCCGGTTTAGTGAATGAAAATCACCATAATCTATGGATAGATTAAAAATGAGAGAGAATAAAAAGGAGTAGATAAAAACAATGTACATAAGATTAATTTTGTCGAATCTTTATTAAGAATTTTTACTTCGATCGCAATTCTAAAAACATACATGAATAAAATGACAACGTAATGATATTCTATATAGTACATACTTAAACCGGTTTTTTACTTTATATATTTCTATGTGTGCATAAACAACGCACATCCATTTTGTTTGGTATAATATTTAAAAAAAATCCCTAATTGTAAGCGCCATCTGTGTGTCATTTGTAAAATTACATCTAGATGCTTGGAATATGCAACAATCTTCAAAAAAGAAGTTTTTTCTTTAATCAATGTATATCTAACAAAAAATTAAAAAATACATCAAAAACATTTTTATAACATTATATTGCAATCGAAGCATAGTATAAACACAAAATAAAACAGTTTTAACTTAAAATAATAACATTTTACGGTATATTGTGGTAATTTAATATCTAAAACAATGTCTAGTTGCCCCACTCTTCACTTATCATCGCTCAACAGTTATAGATCAAAAATATAATATTTTGATTAATCTAGATTAAAATCTAGAAACCCATAAATAAAACAATACCAATTTTCATCAATCTATAGAGCAAAATATTTTTGACACAAATCTGTTTTTTTTTTAAATCTGATTTTCTGAAAATAAAAATGTTGAAGATTTTTTTCTAGTAATCTATATATATAAATTAAGTAAAATGTTTGTCATAAATGTCTGTCAACAATTTTCATGAAACTGAAGAAAATTCATTTTTTAAATATATAGAAAATTATCAAATAGGTTAAACAATTCACCGAATATTATCTATTTAAAAGAAAACTAACAAACTTTTGTAAAATCTATAGTTCTTTTCATAAATCTATCAAATTTACGATTTTTGAAATCTATTTAAAAAGAAGTTATATAAATTGATGAAAATCGTTATCATCATAGAAAAATTACGAATTTTCATTATTTTTTTCGTAAATATACTAGAGAAAGTTGTTTTTATCTCAATACGTCTAATAACAATTGCAGACTTCTATTTTTTACATATACAAGAAACGGTAAAAATAAACGTATTTAATATAACAAAAAAAGTTTATTTTTTATTATCTCGTAATTTTTACTCAATTTTGAGTTGGGTTGACATAGGGTTTTCGTTGCATAAAAGTTAAGAAAAAATCATAACTCAAAATAAACTAGATTTCTTTAAAAGTTAAATGGAAATAATGTTTTTATTAGTATTTACTTTGTATAGAATGCAAATGCACTTTAAGGTAGTATACTCGTTCCAGACATGTCAGCTAGTGGCTAAGTCATCTTAACACAATTTTGGCTGCTGGCGGAAAATAAACGTATTTTTTAATGTTAAATGGGTTTGGTTTTAATAAATACGAAATCACCCTTAGGAAAATTCCGCGACAAAAATAAGGTAATGTGGAGTTGTACGTCGCTATCCCTGTCCCTTAAAAAATAACTTTAACTCCTAAAGATTTTTTTCTAGACGTGTGGTTTTCAATCTGGCACCAATATTCGGTCGACATAATCGCCCAGCAAAGTCGGTAATTCGAGCAACCATGGATCGGTTTCGCACCACGTTTACTCTAACGGATATTACGCATCCTCAAAAACGACGTACAGTGCACACCAAAGACGCTATTGCTGCTGCGGAGCAGAGTATTGAAAAAGACCCGCTTGAGTCCATCCTCCATCACGCGCAACAATTGGAGCCATCCACTTTATGTAAGATTTTGCGGAAGGATCTTGGTATGAGGGCTTACAAATTCCAACTTGTGCAAGAATTGAAGCCGAACGACCATCAAGCGCGTCGCACGTTTGGTGAATGGGCCCAAAACGAGATGGCCACCGATTTTCACAAGAAAATATTGTTCAGTGATTAAGCTCATTTTTGGTTAAATGGGTACTTCAATAAACAAAATTGTCGCATTGGAATCACTGGTCTTCAAAAATGAAGCCGGCCATTGGTCAATGGGGAACGCTATAGAGCTATAATTAATGTTTTTTCATGCCTGAATTGGAGGATGTTGATGTGTACGACAAGACGGAGCTACATGCCATACAGCCAACGAAACAATCAATTTATTGCAGGAAACTTTTAGTAAGCGCATTATCTCACGTCGTGGCTCCTTCTTCGAAATAATTTTTAAAATATAATGGTAAACATTTCTTTATAATAAAGCTAAATTTTTGGCCATAACATATACATATATGCGTTTTATTTCTTCTTGAAAACCAAACGTATAAAAAACAATCTTTACAATGAATTTTGGATTTAAAATTTATAAAACTTTTATCAGAAACCAAATATTTCTTAACACCTCTTAAGCCTGATAAACACCTTACACCAAGGTGCTTCCACAGCGTTTAGCAGTGCAAATCACAGTTCAGAATACAATTTAAATAAAATCTTTTCTCGCAGCGCAACGGATGGAATTGAACATTCTCGTAGTTCGTAGGTTGTCAATAAAAATGAAGGAATTTGTATTATATTGACATGGAACCGAACTAACAATCTGAAAAACATTTAGAAATTTCTATAAATATTGACAACATTTAACAGCTGTTGCACAGATATATTATTGCATTATATTTGCATGTTTCAAGTGGCTGCTGTTGGGTAAATTTTCACAACTTTGTTGCTGCAACTTTGCTGCATGAGACTAAAAAAAAAAAAATCTCAAAATAACAATGCAAGCATTTTTTCATGCTTTTTGCAACACGTTTGATTCGCTTATGATTAGCTATAGATTTACATGACAACTAAACAAACTTTACATAAAATAAGTTTGTAAATAGACGAATCATACGACCTCTTATCGATATACACAAAAAATGTAAATACATTTGTATTGATCAAACTACTCTTTACCACAGCAATAAAAGATATTTTATAATTTTTGAAATATGTATTTAAAGTTTTTATATGCTTTTTATTAATATTTTAGCAACAAATTAACAACATTCGGGCAAAAAATGTATGCAGTCATAGTGTTGTTGTACATTTGTTGCAAACACATTTCTAAAACATATGGTTGCACAATGCGATTTCAGCAACACTGGTTGTCAGTATCATGAGAAAATACGTTGCAGCTATGGTTTAAAAACCTTACTTAGCAACATTGCTGAGATGTTGCAGAAAGGTTGTGAAGCATAAATACAAAAGAAAATTGTTTCCTGGGAAGGCTACTAAGTAAATGTACATTTTAAATACATAGAAATAGAGGTAAGAGCACGCACGTATTTTCTTTATGTCGCTGCGACAAATTGCTATGTCTGATTTGAGCGTAGCCTGTGTCTGTGTCTGTGACACAGTCTATGCAATTAATTGTGTTTTTTTAGTTATTGTTGTTTTTCATTCTGCTAAGTACTACTAAGCAATGACTTGTCGGTCAGTTGGCCGCAGTAATTTGCGCGCGCTTTTTTGTTGTGTGCACGCGCGCAGATCGACACTTATACATTCTAATAATATAAATATATATATATATATATGATTATTCTGTTTTGACACGCTGCTCGGTGCGGTGAACGGCCATACGAGCTCTATTTATAGTTTTAGATTATTATAGCAATATAGTATATACATATATTGTTTATATTTATCGCAATCGTTCGTTTATGCAATGCAGCGGCCGAGTCGGCGCGGCGTCGACGGCGCATTGAGTAATTAAATCCATCAGCAACACCAATTGTCTAATAACGGCCATCGCAACGAGCGAGTGAGCAAAACATACAAAACATTCAATAATAATAATAATAATAATAATATGATTATTATTAATATGAAATATGACTTTTATGCATACAATGTATATAATAAATACATATACAATAGTTTTTTGAAAGACAAAAGAAAGTCATTAGTGTGTACCTGGGAAGGTTATATTCGTTCGATATCGATATACAACACACGAGTGAATTGCTGCTGTTGTTGTTGTGTGTGCTATACGCGAATCGAGCTGATCGAGTGCGATCGAGCTTTAATTGTATACATATTATTAATATTGTCGGTTATTCTCTATAGATCAAGTTATTCAAATGTTATTATTTTAAATTATATCGTCGTGCCAGGTTCTTTGTAATATACTCGTACTGTATAAATGTACTGACGCAGGTGTACTCTCGAATAGATTGTATATTTATATAAGGAAAATGCTGAGAAACACTGTTTCTTTGTCTGTTTACATGGTCGTAGGAAATGGAATATAAATAGGATGCTTCAGAAAAGACACATTGAAGGTTGCGGAAGGCACTTGTTGAATTGTAAAAAAAAGAAAATATTCTTATCACAGTCTTCTATCTGGCAATAGTACCGAAGCATTGGATATGAGATTTTTCAAAAATTAATACCCGCAAAATAGAGCCGAACCTAGGGAATTTACCAAATCTCTTGGAAAACCTCGCCATCTTACCGCAAGTGGAAGAATTTGTAGTCATAGAGAATCTGGTTGTTCCAAACCAAATCAAACACTAACTTTTGACGCACCTGCAGGATGCCCGTACAACAATTTGTCGAATTTTCCGGAAAACAAAAAATTCCTATTCAGATTTTGAGCAGTTTGATGTATCACTACTAATGAGTAATTGGAAAATAGTTAAATAACTGATTGTATTGAATTTGGTATATCCTGTTTTTTTAAATATCTATGCAAAATGAAAAAAAACTTTTTGAAGCTTGAAATATTGTTTTTAAAATCTTGTTACGGTCATATTTTCGGCATTACGAAAAACAGATTAATTTTTAAAAATTGTTCTTTGGCCCTAACAATATTTTCTGGGCAAAATTAATACTAAGGTCACTTAGACATATCTTTAGCTTTGTTTTGGTTGTTTTTAAGGATTTCCTAATGACTTTTTTTGCTGTTCTTTTGTGCTGGTAATTTTTTTTATCATCGATATCTCTTAAACTAATTATCGTATAGTAAAATAATGCTCTCAATATTCCATTGAAAATGTACTGCAACTTTGCAAAAATATTACAAAATATTGCAATTTGTTTGGCTCAAAACATCTTTTTATGTCATTTTAAAAATTTCAGATTTATCGGATAACAATTAGAGATGGCTCAAGATCACCGAAACAATAAACGGCCATTCGGCTAAACGAACATTCGGCCAAATAGCTTATTCGGTTAAGCAGCCATTTTTTGGCTAAACCGACATCCAGCAAAATTAAACATTTGGCAAAATGGCAAACCGGCTAAATGACCAAACCGCTAAACGGCCATTCGGCTTGATGACAAATACCCCAATATTTCAACCTATCAAATTCTATCAATTTTTTGTAGACTTAAGTCTTTTATTACATTTTTAGTAATATTATTTATAATATATTTATTAATCTATAAATACTAAATAATCTCCACATTTTTTGAGAAAAATATTGAATAGAAAATATCTACATGTCTTCGGTAAAATTTTATTTTTATGTAATGAAAATATCTAAATTTTTGTGGATGTATAATTGTATATAATAACATAAGAAAACTTCGAACAATATCTCAGGAAGCACAACAAACATATGTGAGGTTATGTCTGGGTCAAACAGTTTGAAATAAACGATTTCTCGTATTTGTCAACGTGAGTTGGACACGTGACGTTTTATTCAAAGGTAAGCAAATTTACACGCATTTAAACTACATATATATATATATAATACTTTAATATTCGAAACAAAATTATATGCGTATTAAGCACATAAAACGATGTATGCAAAATTGAATACGAGTATATATAACATATACTACATATTATTTAGACGTGTACTAATATACGTTTTTGTACACTGTGGAATGTGCACATTTGAACGTGCTAATTACAAATGTTAGTGATTGCTTTGTGGTTTCACTGCTGTTCACCTGTACCTATTTGTATTGACATATAGACATATATACGTTATTTATACGTATATATTGTAGACATATATGTGGTTTAAACTTTAAATACATACACACAGGCCAAACTGCAAATTTACGCACAGTTGGTGGTTCGCGTAGTTTGGTGACCGGAGAGGTTATCCTGCTGACAGGACACTTTGACATTATAGTAATACGTATTTTCTGAATTGAATGGATTTCGTACAGACTTATGGTTCTGTGGTGGCGCAATGGTCAAGTTCGTCGCACGAGTTCCCCAGGTACAAGGGCATATAGCCGCAATTGGGCGATTGGGTACTCCTTTATAAATATGTCAATGTTTTAATAAATGAAAACGTGGCGTTTGCATAATGACCAATTCAGCGCCAGGATAATAAATATTTTTATTTATATACTCAAGAAACTTTAAATAAATTATGCAATTATCAAAAACTTCCGCCAAGTGTAGTAAAACTTGCCGGCATATAACCTCCTTCTTTACATTAATATATCATACAACAAGGCAACAGAGCATAAGCATAATTCAGTACTACATAAACCAATTCTATTCCGTCTGCTGAATATGACTCATACAATTATAAAAGAAACGCGTTGTGTGCAATGCAATTAAAACAAATTGGCCAAGTACAAAGCCTCTGCGTCGACGTCGCGTCCTTCGTACTTATGGCACCCTTATGCCGCTCCCTCTACCCTGTGCCTGTGCAGAGTGCATATTATATATCCACAATTATACAACCGGTGTGCTCGCTTTTAAAGGGTTTCTCATTCGAATTCATAGTATGTTAAAACCTACGTAATATAATATTATAATTTATACGCTCGATAAACAAATAATTGTATATAGGTAATGGCGTCACACAGTTGGACAAAATGGTTTTAAATTGTTTAGGTAGGTAAGGTTTTTTGTTATGGTTATAATTAGGTACTTCATTTAAAGGTCAGCCCTCAGTCATCCGCATCAAAACTCTATACCATAATTGCAAAAATAAAGCTTTTTTTTATATTGACCACATTTAAAAATGTAGTGGGGCCATCTATATTACAAGGGAAGGCAACCAAATGGTGACAGCCAAAATATGCCTTGTAAAAATCTCTTTAATATCTTATCTCTCTTCTTTGCATTATGTTTTTGTTAAAAAAAGAAGGGTGTTGTTTGGTGTGTACTGAAAATGTTATGGGGTCAATTTTATGCCACCAGGGCTCCAGAAGATGATTGTTTAAATCATTGGCTACACCTGTGGGCCACACATTAAACTGCAATGTAACCTCTTTTTTCTTGAGCGCGCAGAGACACTGAACGAAGCAGCGACATAATGAAGATATTTTAAAGACTTTTGAATTATGACTTAAGTTACATAAAATATCTCGGATAATGCTATCTATTCAGCGTGCCTTTCTTTTTATACACATTGATGTAAGAACAATGTTCTTTCAATTCAAGCTCACCTATTTTACCCGAATTAATATTTAAAAACAAATTTATAAATTTAGTACATACATCAAAACCACTAGATCAAAATATATCTATTCATATATTGTGCCGATTTTGATTTTGAAAATACTAAAGGTTTAAAATGTAAGCTGAATAGCTTTTAACAATTCTTTTTAACAACAATTTTAAGATCAAAAATTGTAACAACGTTGTTAAAAGTGTACGCTGAATAAGTACCAATGAGATGCAAATTATATGATGACTTCTTTCAAAGATTCAACTAACCAAATTACAATGTGACAGAATTAATATCAAACAAGAGGGAAGTTTAAAATTGACTGATATACTGTATAAAACTGTTGTTCCAAATGAAGTGGTGTCATCGGTGGGCAATATACTAAATAGAGTATATAATAATGATTAGCGGCAAACTTCACAATTGTATGAAGATTTATACCGGTAGCAAAAATCCCGTGACAAACTGCAAGATTTCGTCACCATTCTACATTATCATTGTAATTTCTCCACAACGCGCACTATTCCGTGCATTTGAACGTTGTATATATAAATTTATTATATCAAAAATAGAGATCTTTTACCGAAAATTTAAACATTTTTAATTGCCTTTTAACTATGTGACTTTGAAAAACACACAGATCTAGGCTCTGGACGCTAAGCGTGCCACTTCTGTTTTTTTTATTTTGTGTTTTGAGATCTGGTTCTAATCTCTATTGGCTTTAAACGATAAAGCAATTTACTCTGAATGTTTTTAGATAACAGCTCTAGGTTTTGCGTTCAAAATTGCGTATAATTGCTGACTCTAGGTTACAAAATTTAATCTTGTCTTTAAACTTCTAAGTCTGGCAACTGATGGACAAAAAACAACAAAAAAATGGTGAAATTGGTTATTGCATTGGCTTTGGGCGCTGATTTATGGTCACTATGTTTTGTCTTATGGGCTTATTGCATCTTAAAATGTAACGGATCTGATTCTTTGCACTTTAGTCCTCTAATGATTGGTCTCAGGCTGTAGACGCTGAGCGCTAGACTAACTATAATTACTTACTATAATTTTTTGACAATTAGGCACTTAACAGCGAATTTGGTCTGGAATTTAGCTCTAGATTCTGGATAACTTATTTGTGGCTAGCCGCATAAGGGATGGCTTTTAGTAACTGCAATACTTTGAAATATTTGTCTCTGAGATTTGTGTTTTAAACTTTGGGCTTTAGATTTTGGTCTATTTTTTTATTTGTAGTTTTTAAACTGAGTCCTACGCCTGTTCTTGGGCTCAATCAAATCACTGGACTTTTAAATTTAAGGTATATGTTAGAATGAGTGGATCACCAAATATTGTTGGGGTGCCAATTGAAAATGTTCAACCGAAGGGCTGGAAAACCTGTACAGCGTTTCACGAGGTTGTGACTAACAACTTCCGCTTTTTCTGTGGCGCATCTATTGTTGAAGTTCCGTTTAATGGAGCTGCAGAGTCAGACGTCAGACGGAGATTGAATGTAATAGCTCCTTAAAACGACACACGAAAACAAACGTGTTTGATTCTAATTCTACTCTAAAAAAACGCCCAACAGAATTATGGTCCTAGATGACCAAATTGCTCTTGTATAAATAACATTAAATATGTTTTAAAGTTTTATTTTATATCTGGGTATTGTAAATTTTGTGTTTTGTATACTTGTATATTTGTTTTTAAAAAAAATTGAATTGAATTGAATTGAATTAAAAGTTTTTTTACACAGGATACATCTACATGAAATGCTCCCTATACGTCCGCCACAACAGCCACAATGGCGGCTATAATGTGTACTAAAACATTGATCTATACTATTGTATACCTCGTTATTTGTGATAAATGATCGCCGCTGCATTATACCGGCACATAATGGTAAAATAGTTTGGAAGGCAATTACAACATCAAAGATTATTGGCAATTGATTGGAAAAGTGCATCCAACCCACACCCGTGTTACCTTTATGAAATGTTCCCGGCTGGTAATTGATGTGCGCCACTATTGAAATTATATATGTATAACAAACCAAAGCATATATATGTTATGTAATATACGCATGCAAGACATATGTATACACCTAGAGGTACACTAAATTTTCATTTGTGGGGTGGTTTTCTGCATTCGAGCGAAATATACAACACATATTTCTGCGCATAGCAAGAGGAAGTCTGCTCCGTTGAGAGTGTGTGTGTGTATGTGTGTGCGGATTGCACACGCGTGTGTGTGTGTTTTGTCTATAGCGCTGTGTCGTTGTGGCGGCACCACACATACACAGAGCAAATAACTTTGCAGTTGTAAACATCGTCTCGAAGTCTATGTTTGTATCTCTCTGTGTATATCTGTGTGTCTGTATGTGTGACTGTGTGTCTGACTATATAAGTATATGTGTGTTTGTGTGTACTTTGGGTTGTATATGTTTTTTAATGTCTGCAATTTAAATTGAAGGTGTGGGTCTCTCTTTTATGGCGGCCGTATTTATATATTCGACTGCGCGATGTCTGCTGGCTGCTGGCTAAAACAGTGTTGCATTATGTACTATATTTACGATTGTAGGAAATTGGACATTTTCGACGGTAAATGAAAATCGTCTGAAAAGTGGGCAGACACACGAAATGCGAAATAAAATATAATCCTTTTTTGTAGGGGGTCGTCTTTGATTATCCAAAAAAATTGTCATGTAATAAAATAAACAAGAAAAAAGCTCAAATTACATAGAGACATTTTATTTTGTATTTTTTAAATGTTTCATTTTGTTAGGCAAGTTAAACTTTGTAACTATAATTTGAAACTTTGATAGTGACAAAATGAAGTTTTTTATGTATAGCTGCTCTTAAAATAAAAGAATTGTTATAAGTAAATTAAAAAAAGAAAAAAAAAGAAATTTTAAACTTTAATATCAACTGTTACAGTATATTGTATGTATTTGAACTTTTTTATGTTTAGGAAATTTAAAAAAAAATTCCACGACATTTCGTCGCAAACATTTCAAACCTTGACTATATTTTGTTTAAAGATATTAAAAGAACCCTTCAGTAATAATGAACAGTCCAAAATAGCGAAAAAAGCGATGACTGACAAGACCTCTCCGCTGAAGACATTACGCCACATCCATTGCAACTTTCAGATAATGACATCTGAGCCAAATCTCTAAAGAAGAAATGTCACTGTCAAGCATTAATTTGCGGTTATATTCCGGTTGTGCAAGGAGCCCATGTCCCCGTGGCCTCCTTTCCTTGGATCCGCCAGTGCTTAGCTCACATGTCATTATCTAAAAATTTCAATACCGTATAATTCAAAAAGAGATGGCACATAAATATTTCCTCCTCAAAACCTAGAAAACGATATTTCATCCCAGAAAGTCATATTTTTAGGAAGGGTTTCTTCTAAATACCCGCCAAAACCAATTTCCATCCAAATGCAAAAATTATTGATAGGAATATTTAAGGAGTAATTCAAAACTACTAAAATTAAGTTTCATAATAATCCCACCAGCACTATTTCAATAGCCCTTATGTTTCCATTTTATTTAGGAAGGAAGTTATTTATTTTTAGGAAGTTGGAAGGTTTCCTATTCAAGACCCCTAAAACAAAGCCATATACCAGCATCCAGATGGCAATATTAAGGAAGGATGTCATATTTTTTAGGAAGAGTTCCATCTAAATACCTACTAAAAAAATAATACCAAAAACCTCAATAAATCTAATCATACAAATCCCAAATTTTCGATGAAATGTTTTTCAAATAAATATTTTACGGTAAAATGATTTTGATGAACATTTTATCGATGAAATATTTTTCGACGAAATGTCGTGCTACCTTAATATTATAGCTATACATAATTGTCTAAAATGCTGTCTCGTCATAATGGATTGGATTATTAAAAACATTATTATATTTTAAATATACGATAAAAAGTAAATGATTTACGATTACTTAATACAAACCATGTGGGAGAAAAATTATATCAATTAATTTTTGAAAATAGGTTAAGATAATGCAAATCCATTTCAAAAATCTGTTTTTAACAAAGTAAAATAATAAATAATAAAAAAAAAATCATAGAAATTTACACTGGCAGAAATAAAAATGTATGCCTAATTAGCTAGTGATAAAAATGTCGTTTTTTATGTCATAAGAATGTAGTCAAATTGCTATTCAGATCATTTAGTCGTCATTTCTTGTCATTATGAACAATATATCGAGACATTTCTCATTTTTATTTGAGGAATTATTGGGTAAATGCATTATTTAACCGAAATAAATAAAAAAGTATTTTTATATAACAAAGAAAGGTTTAAAAATTATTTTAAAAAAAACGTTAACATGTCTGGATCATAAAACACGGTTAGTGACCCATCTGGTTCAGGATAGAGGTTGTGCATTTTTTTTTATTTTTCAGCGCTGGTGGCTACTATATAAAATATATATATCCAACATATTTATTACCATTTTCTGGAGGATCATTTATAAAAGGCCACTGTCCGATTAAATAAATTGTCAACAAATAAATATATTTATAATTTAATTTTATTGCAATCACAAATTTATCTATTTGTGTTGGCTGCACGATAAATTGCTCAAATAACTATATTGAATTTATTTTAGATCAGTTTTAAAATGTATTCGGCTTAGAAACAAGTCGTGTGGCTAAATCCCCAAAAACGAGCTTGTAAATTGCAAGTGCTTAAATAATCGCACTAAACCACGAATAAATGTACACTAAAATTGAGCAGAGCTTATAGCTACTCTACGTACTTCCACAAAAAATCACAAACATGTACTCTGTCACAAAATGTAATAAATATATGAATTGTATTGTATATATATATATTATAAATGTTCTCCCTTTTCTACAGTCCAAATATTCGTCGAATTACATGCCAATATCCAATACACATTCAATAACTGCAATCTGAATCGAGCGTGTTAACACATTGTAAATCTATTCCGGAAAATTTACCGAAAATTGTTTCAGCTTATGTGTCCGCCGCGCCGCCACCGGCGTGCTTCAAATCTCACATAAATCCCCAGGCCAATTATTATATCCGAACGAATATCTGCGAATAATTCAAATCCGGCGCGACGCGACGCTCGGTGGCTGGCTCGACGCTCAGCAGCTCGGCGGCGCAGCGCCGGCGTGCAGATTAATCGCGTGGTTCCTTTTTCAGGAAAATATCATTTTTCCAGAGCACATACACACATACCTACGTATGTAGGACGTAGAACGTATAAATATGTTTGTATGTGTGTGTGTGTGCGCACGCGACACTTTCTCGCATGCCGCCTACCCGTCGGAGTACTATCCGGCAATCCGCGTGCACTCGACGCAGAGCTATACATTGTAAAATCATCTGTATATTTATGTACATATTCTGGGTCCTGCTGGAGACTGCATAAGAGTGCTCACACATATATACACACTCGTGTATGTGTGTGTGTGTGTGTGGTACTCACACATACATTTACCGAGAAAACTGCAAAAATATATACACACACATACATTCACACCACTCGCTTGCTCGCTAAGCGTTTTATGGCCTTTACCGAGCGGCAAGTAAATCATTTTTACGACTGCACAGTAAAAATTCTTTAACATTTATGGAAATATACGAAGTAAAATCGATTAAACTACATAAATCGATTGCTAATCTCGAAAGTTATTTGTGCGAGCGCGAGATTCCGTGCGTCTGTGTGTGAGTGTGTATATACGTGTGTGCACCCTTAAACACACATACATACACGCACGCTAAAAATTGTTTATGGCGCAATTTTTCATGAGTTTTTTTTAGAGTTGTACTACCCTCTCACGAGCGCACGATGCAATAATAAATAGGAAAGCTGCATTCAATAAACTTTGTCCGGGGATTATTATTATTTTAAGTGCTCCATCCAACGAAACATGATGGTGTGTATGTGTGTGTGTGTGTGGTTTGTGTGTGAGTGAAAGTGCGCTTTTTGAAGTGCAAGTTTTCGCGCACGTCTACACGATATATACAGGGCAGGTCGACGAAAGGGCTGCGCTGCCTCAAGACTCATTAACTGCCAGCAAAGTGCACGGGAACGGATCAATAATTTGCAATTAACATAATTGATGAAGGGTATATATATACTACTCAGAATTTCACACACACACTCTCATTTATACATAAGTAATATAATTATATATACATATATTTTCCGGAGTGTGCTTTTGGAGTTGTACTCTACAGTCGGCAAAGCTACACGCACGCACACATCATCATTACGAGCTCATAGGATCGTGTAATGTGTAATTATGGGTGTCTGTGTTTGTATGTGTGCTGTGTGCGGGAAGAAGGACCGGGGGAGGGATAGTGTGCGGGCTTTAATGTTTCCTCTGAGCAACAAGAAACTTATAGCATCTGCCAGACAAAAGAGATGCAAATTGAATAAGTTTGCCTAAACATGCGCGCCGCCTACAAGTTGAGCCCAAACTTTCGAGTTTGTATGTGTGTGTGAGAATGTTTGTGAGTGTATGTGTGTGTGTATGAATGTGTGCGCGCAATAACCGATGATGATCCTCATTGTTTTCACATATTATGCTAATTAATCATTGTTTTCGGTTTAGCAAAACGAACCCTTGCCATTCCTTGTTGCCTTATTCGATGAGCGTGCGTGCACACATGCTGTGTGTATGTGTATGTGTATTTGTGTTAGTGTGCTTTTGCGTGAGTGCCAAGGGTAGTAGTTTATTGGAAAACCTTCAGGGAAAACTATATATCAACGCGGTGTTGCGTAGCGTGGCGCTGCCGGCGCGTCATCGTGTGTGCGTGTATATACCTGGCCCGTGCTTTCAGAGCGCCACAGGGAATTGAAGGGAAAATCAAAAGTTAATTAAAGCGGTCTTGAATATGGGCCATGTTTGTTTGCTTGAGTGAGTGTGTGTATGTGTATACTGTTCCTGAATATTACCTAGTATATCGTGTATACAATAAAGGGGAGCGCATCAACGTAACCAAATGTTAATTAATGACTTGTCATTCAACTGGGCGCCGCGATTATAGACTACGAGTCGCTTGCGTGTTGATAATATCGCTTAATTCGGTGAACACAATTTTCGTGTAGATCGCCATCAATCACACACTCACACATACAAACTACCACAAACACGTGACATTGAATTTAAACATAATTCTCTCTATGTTTTACACGACTTCCGTTGATGTACTACACATGTTTTTTTGGTGACTTCAATGCAAACAAAAAAAGAAATAAATATATTATATTATATAATATAATATAATATAATCAAAGGATGATATATTAAGCTGATTTCGAAGATTTATTATAAGTGACAAAGATATAACAACGATCACACCCGCACAAGCAATTAGGCTGGGTAATTAATGTTCGAAATACATGCTATTTTAGTCTAATTATATGTCAAAAGAATTATCCGACAAAACAACAAACCTAGAGTTTTTTTTAGATTTTTAAATATCGACTTTATTTATATATATAAATTTTTAAAAATGCCTCGTTCAATATCATCATTTATTATTTTTGTTTACTATCAAATAGACAGATAATAAAATTCAATTTAATCAATAATAAATCGAATTCTAATGTATAACCTATATTACAAAACAATCCAAAAATGTAATAAGATATGTTATAATTTTTTTATTAAATTGATGTTATGAGATTTTTTGGTAGAGTTTAAATTTAGTTTATAATTAATACATATTAAATAAGTCATGAATCAAATACAGTACACAACAAAGCGCATTTTAATATTTTAAGTCTAATGAAATATAAAAAATATACATTAGTTTACACTATCTGCTACTTAAAAAAATTAGCATATTTTGTATTGAATTCACATATTTATTATATAAAAAAATATTTAACATAATAAAAAAAAATAAAAATGCCCAAAATGATTTTGTAGTTTTCACTTCAGATTTTTGTCAAAATAATCTTTCAAAACAGTCTCAACTTAAAGTATGCAGCGAAACTTTATATTGTTATAAATATATTTTATCAAATAAAACATATATATAAATTATTAAGTGGGAACTTTTGAATTTATCAATTAAAGTATTAAAAAGTAAAAAGAAATAAAAAATCATGTTATTAGTGCTATATAAAATAAATATAAAACTATTTATTTAAATTTAAAAATATTTATTTGTTAGTTTTATGCAATATTAAGGAAACCATATTCATTTCATATACATAACATATATACAGTTTAAAATTTACTTTCTTCATCTATTGTTGTCATATATAACTTATTATCAAGTGCAGCCCACACATTTTTGAATTTTAGAAAAAACTGGATGTCATGACCAATCTTTTCAATATAAGTTCATGGGTGTGATGAAGGCAATCCAAACATAATAATCTTTGTCCGAATTCTCTCTCAATTCTGGTACATTCCCCTCCCCTTGCATCAGTACTGTATTAGACGCTGTAGTATCAAAAGAAATACTAATGATATTATCACGTAGCCCAAATCGATCCACCACAAATATATCTCTTCTATTTTCTTTGCCATTTTCTATTGATTGTCCAAGCATGGAAAACAGTAGATGCAGAAACGGACATTTTTGAAACATCGTGGCCTATGCTCTTTGCAGTTGCTATAAATGAAAGTAAACGTGAGTGACTGATCAAGAGGTTTTCATTTATGTCCTGACCGTTCTTTTTTTGTTGGAGGAATGAACTCGGCCTCTTCGTCATTTGGTGCTGTGTACAACTGTCTTATTGATTTCAGCTATAGCTTTGTATTGTTTTTTTATACATCATTTTTATCATTTTTTACCCTTAGTTGCTATGTGTAAGTGAAAACTTTAACTACTCTAATCTAAGAAACTTTTTATCTTCGAGTGATCTTTACCCAGATTTTAGTATTCTTGAACAGCTTCTGTTTACCAGTACAAAAATCCTTCTATGTATTTACTTTTATCCACAGTTCTTGTAGTTAACTACAGTTATAATTTGCAGCATCCGAAAGTATTTTTTTGATTCCCTTATAATAATAAATAATAAATAAAATAACTTGCTCCTTTGAAGGGAGCCGAGCTCCTAAGAACTCACCACTTGGTACCTTTCCTAGCAGCCAAATTCTTTTGTTTCCCATTTTAAATAGCAAATACCCTCAAAAGATGTAAGAATATTTCTTATATTACTGCTGGTTAAAATTATTATTTAATTTATATGTTGTAGATTTTAAGTTTTTACAAGACTGCTTGATAATTATAAAAAAAATGTAATCTTTTCATTCCGAGCCTTCTTTGTTTTATGCATAAGATTTAAATTTACGGTGTTTTCAATATCCTAAGAAAGTAATATGATACACACTTCAATATTAAAAATTTCACTAGTGTAAGATAAAAGTAATCAATGTGTGCAACCTCTAAATAATATCCAATCTTCTTGAATTTTAAAATATATATCTTACTCACTTAGACTTGAGGCATAAGCAAAGTCATATAAAAATCACGTGTAATTTAGAACACATGTCTGAATTTTTAATTTATGAAATTTGAAAAGTTAATTGAGTACATATATTATGTTAGCCTTATATAAACTTTATTTATATAAAAATGTATTAATATATATGCAACTTAACACACTAAAATTGTGTAAGAAATGGTATCTGGTTGTTTCAGCGCCCACGTTTCTGTGCGTATAAAAGGACTAAAATATATGTATTTTAAACAATCGCTTTATATCTTTCGTTTAAACAATATGTAAACCATAAATTATCTGACTTTGAAAAAGCCGAAATATATTCTCAATATTAATGCAAATTAAATGTACGATTTCTTGACTTTTCACATTCTATTTTGCATTTTCCCATTTTATTAGCTATTTTTCTGATTTACGAACGGTAATAAAGCTCTAATTTATTGTATTTGAAATGCGGCCCCCAATTTTAAATATAAATACATACATACTAGTATACATGCTCGTAATACGCTTAAATGGAGCACATCACAATTTTGTCTATTATCTAAAGCTTTGAAATCTAACCCACAACTTCCAAGATGATCCCAGAACCCGACAAAAATGATTATACACACAGAGATAGAGATAGAGTGACTAACGGCCATATTAGACTGTTATATATATATATATACAATTTATGCACTATTTACACTCCAATCATAGGCCAGCATGTCTGGGGCGGGCGCGATGGTGGTGGTTTATTGTGACACAACGGTATCAACGCCAAGAGTGACGATAATAGTAGCCCCCGTGTGCTCACCACTTGAGAGCAAGCGAGAGCGCAGCACGGCTGGCGAACGAGTACCCGACCGAGTAAATCTTATTTAACCGTTTGATTTATTTTGATTTCACTTAACCCGAAACCCGTATACAGTTTGTCGTAAAATCGCACATTACTCGTCAGCAGTCGTTGACGATGCTCTAGCCAGATTCTGTGCAGAGGAGCATCTAACTGATGTGTGCCGGAGCGATGGAGCACGAGCGCGTTCTTCTTCGTCGAAGGCGCGCGCCGGGCGAGTTTTCGTCGGCATCATTTATCTCCATACGAATGAACATGCATATAAATGTGTGTGTGAGTGTATATATTTATATAGAACTTATATATAACACAATTTGCGTCGAAAGCTTCGCACGAGATCTACCCTTTTCGAGGATGTGCTTGGGTGGTGGCTGCTGTTGCTGTACTGCTTTCACCACCCCACCTTCGCTCACCCCACTGTTTTCCAGAAACAATGTGACACAGAAACAAAAGAAATGCGTATAAAATTTAAATAAATTCAGCCCTTTCTCTGGTGCAAGTATGTGGGTTTGTGCCTGCTAGTATACGAGTATGTGTGTGTAAAGGACTGCCCCGCAGCCGACGACGCCAGCCGCCAACGCCGTCGAGCCTCTGCACCGCGCCGTGCTTGAGAAATGAAGTACCATAAAGACATGCCAAACTGAATAAAAGAAAACTTTGTGTAAGCTCATGTAATATTTTCAGTAATAAAAAACGAAGCGAACATTTGAAATATTTGAGTGCTCAGCAATGATGGCGAAATAAAAAAAACACGAAAACGCTCTGTATGAACATATATACTACAAAAAATACCCTCATATACACATACAGAAACACACACACACACATACAAGAACACAGCGCGAGAGAATGGAGAAAAAAAATACTCGAATTCGATGTAAATAAATATAGTACATTGAGGAAAATAAAATGTCAAATATGGAACAACATAAAAAGCTTATTGTGTGCACGGCCGGGAGTTATTCGCTTATAATGTAATGTGCGGTCTTTTGTGTGTGTATATACTGTATATGTGAGTGTGTGTATGTGTGTGTGCGAGATTTCGCCTTCAATCTACATCAACTATTGTATATATAAATAGACACAATGCATATATACAACAAATTATGTATAGTATATATTTTTATTTATATATATATATATATATGTTATTCATATTATGCAGTACCAGGAGCTTGAGTTTGTGTGTGCTAGTGCTTGATGCTTTTCCTTTTTGTGCCCCACCACCCTTCAGCGAATGAGTGTGTATGTGTGTGTGTGTATGTATCTGTATATATGTAATTCAAGGTATTTATATGAAGCTTTTCCATGGAGTTGGGTTGACATTTTCATTTCCAAGCAATTTCAATTGTTCAACAACCTGTCTGCGAATTCTGTGTGCTCGCTCATAACGATCGTCGAGCGCTGAGCATGAGCGCGCGCGCGCATATTGAGGACGCTTGGGACATGTTCTCGGTGTACTTTATACCGTAATATTCTCTGAGTTTTCTTTTTTAATGTATAATTTGCACAGCATATTATTGTGTGCCCGTACGGTTTTATACGCTCGGCAGGGGTGGACGACGCGACGGCGAAAGTACGAGCTTTTTTCTGCTGCGCTATTTTCATTTGCGTAGGTCCCACGCTCACGCTCAATAACTCGAGTGTTTTTGCAAAACACATACTTCACTGTATGTGTATGTGTCTCTTTGGAAGTGTACGCTCAGAGTTACAATATATACTTAAATATATACTATATATAAATGTATGTGCTACTATGGAGCTTTAAGCTGTGTATGGGGTCGACATTATACTTGAACCAGCCATAACAAGCAACCGCGTGGCGCATCTTTATCAAACACGAGTTTTAATAACATGTCGTATTCTGTAGTCTTTAATGAAGTGAATTTTTCTAAAAGAAATGTGTGTATATGTAATTTTTTAATTATTTTTTTAGTCTTAGTAGGGATGTTTCGTACGAAATGAAGTACTGTACACAAGACTAGATCTACATCATTGTCTTTAAAATAAATAACGTAACATGAAAAATTATATTATAACGAACCCCATCGAAATGACTACATAATTGTTAATAATATAAAAATATAGATATAATTGTTTACACTTAAGTCATTAAGCTGAAACATTTCAAAACATTTATTAGTTTTTTATATATATATATATATATATATATATTATGTATATGTATT
>JAAAKO020003805.1:0-20980 GCA_010015015.2 Bolitophila cinerea | reverse complement strand
TATAAATAGCTTTCTGAAATGGGTATGCGATCTTAAACAACGGGACATTGATGCTTTCAATAATTCTACACACGCACCTAAAAATAGAACACCATCTAATATACATGGCGTTGATGTTACCAGTTCTTTGAAAAAAGATAGCAAGATAGATCTTTCTACATAAAGATGTCTCAAAAATATGAATATTATCGGTAACGCAAATTGGCCATAATGCCAATAATTGCCCGATGGGAATATTCAGGGAGTTCAATAGGTCAACGGGTATTATTACTACAACTCAGGGCGACGCAATGTTTTAGGTGCTCACGCTGTAAGGTCGGGCTACGCGGGCGGATTCTATTTCATCAGTATTTTTTTATTGCAAATGGCAATTATTGGATTATTAAATCATGCAAGCAGTAATATTATTAAGATTACATTTTTTTAAATTACTACTTATTTCTGGCTTACCAACGCCTTTAAATATAGGGGTATTTATTTGAAAATTTAATTTAAGGGGAGATTAATATGGTATGTGGTTGTATGGTATCAATCGGTATGTACTTTGAATATCTATCATATAAAAAAAATGAATAAAATAAACTTCCCTTGCGTGCTTCAAACTTAAATATTATTTTAAAAATAACATATTAAACTATTTAGTTAACATGTGCTTCGTGTTGAAATAATTAAAAAAATTACACCTTTTAAATTAGTAAAGAGGTTGATCATTGAAAATGCGCATGTTTTTTTTACGCTAGTCTATTTTTTACGCCAGTCTAGGTTTTTTACCAGTCTATGTTTTTACACCAGTCTGTCGTTTTCGAGGAATTGTGGTTGCGGGGAATTGTCGCGTTCGGGGAATTGTTTTTCAGGGAATTGTGTTTTCGGGGAATTGTCATAGAACCGTAAACTTATTGTCTTTTAATCCTGAGAAAATTATATATTATATTTTTTTTATTTTCTAGTATAGCCGGCCGTGTCTATAAAAAGTCGGCGGCCAGCCGGCTAGTGAAAATTGGGAACTAGCGGCTGGCGGCCACCGAAATATGAAAAAAATCGGCGGCCAGCTTGTCTGTAGCTCTGTCTCTAATAAATTGTTGCCGTCCAAAAATTGATTACCAGCAAGATTCTGGGTGAATATCCTTTTTCGAAATTTTCCATTTTATTTTTTTTATTTAATCATTTTTCTATTATTTTTATGCAATTTTTTGCAACAATTCGTTTTTGTTTTTTTGGCCTTTTTTCTGCGTTAATGAAAGAAAAATAAACGTTGTTCTAACATTGCGCGTATGAGCAAAAATATTTTAAAAAGGTTGACATTTTTTCAAATGGTCCATGTAAAAAAAAATGACGAAAAACAAAAAAAATATCAAGAAATATGGAAGTGCTGGCCTGTAAATGTTAAAAAATATGATGTTTTTTTAGCATATTATTCTTAGTGGTACCCTTGTGAGTGGAAGCGGGTTGGAAAGATTTAATATCCTAAATTCTGAACTGCACTAAATGCCATTTTTTTCTTTATTTTAACTAAAGTTTCTTCAAAAAAAACTGGAACATTTTTCAAGTTAGTTCAATTTGGACCTCTGGTAAAAAAATGTTCAGGAAGTTGTAAATTGCGAAATTCGTGGTCGTAGTCTTATTCATTGAATTATGTAGACATATTCAATAACAATCAGTCTCATTTCAAGTTCGTCTTTGGTCACACCTGCAATGGAACTCGCCAGACAATCGTTGTAGGTCGATCCAAGTATTAACAACGGGAGCTGTCCAAATCTAAATAAAATAAGTCTGCGAAATTAAAGCCCAGTCCGCCAACTGGATCCAGTGTTCCGCAAACCGTGTCTCTGTAAGCGATACAGAAAATTCGATAAATAATTCCAAAAATCAACAAGTCTGCTAATAACCATAATTATGTCAAAAATGATCCATCAATTATGGTTCAGCATCGCACCTGACTGAATTCTCTGCGCGGATTTAGTCATGACCATAAATATACATTGTCGCATAAAGCGTGTGTGTGTGTGTGTGTCTCCTCGTTGGTGGCTTGAAGCTGCGGCTGCTCAAACGAAACATCAGCCGAGTATCATAAGCTCGCGCGCGCACACCCATCAAACAGCCACAAAACCCGCAGACATGCCTCGTTTGCGCAAAAACTCATCCCCATCACATATACACACATATAAATTACAACATATATGAGACTAAACACATTCCTATACACGTGCACAGAGACGAGAGTAAGGGTTGGGGCGGGAAGGGCGGTGTGGTGGCGCACATTGAGTCGATGCCGATAATGTTATAAACGCGAGCGGCGCTCGGCGCTCGGTGCTCTCGCAAAACACTGATTGATTATAAACGCTTTCAATTTATCACTTCATTATCTGTATAGCGCAGCACAAATCCAATCATCCTGTCATGACCATTGAGTGTGCTCATCAGTTAGGTTTTTCGAAAAAGGGCGGAAATCAGAAGGCGGGCAGAAAAAGTTCCCGCGTGCATGTCGGAAAAAACGTATCACAATTTTTAATTAATTACCCTTTCGAGCGCAAGCAAAACGAACTGGAGGGTAGCGTGTGTCGCACCCCGATGGAAAGCTTTAAAACTGTATAAGCCATTCTCGAGGTGCGTCGTATGCGCGTAACTTTAGGTTATTCTATATATACGCGCATTTTCTTGTCATCCACCCCTCCTGCAAACAAAAAGTTGTGTCTAATGCTTAATGCGGGCTTGCTGCTGTGGGAAAATTGTAAGAAGTAAGCACACGAAACATTAGGTCGCCACGAAGCACGCAGTACAGAAAAACCAAAAGCTGTTACGACATCCTAACGCCCACCGCCCTACGCTATGGCTAATTGAATAGGGCTGTGTCTGTGTGTGTCTGTGTGTGTGCGCAGGGTTGGAGGTTGTCTGCGGCACGGGTACCTTTATAAATGCGGTCTTACACACACACACACCCAAAAAACATAAAATTAGGTCGCCGCACATGGAAATGAGTACTCCAGCAAGCAGGCGCGTGTACGCAAGGAGGCGCTGCTCGGATGGCTTTTCACATAGATGACAGCGATTATTATTGTAAGCGAAAGCTTTAGTGAAGTGCCACTTCGGAATTACCTGAGCAGAATTGATATTGTATGCAAAATACCGTCGAGGACACATTAATCTCCCTTTCAAACACATTCCGTGCATAACGGTCAAATTATACACAGTTATTCTCGTTTCTGGTCATCCCCGCGCGAATATCATGATTTATACGCGGATATTTTTCTGCAAGCGCTGTTTCTCTCTCTCTCTCTCTTGCTCTATATATCTTTTTCGGTGGTGCTTCCCTTGTGCTCGCGTACGTATTTTTACCATTCGAAATGCACGCGCTTGCGAATTGATATTCATTGAATGGTGGCCATAAATTTATCGAATTATTTACACTATTATGTAGTGTCTGTCGGTGTGTATATGTGTGTGTGTTTCTAGCATGTATGCGCGCGAGCACAGATTTTTACCCCGAGGAAATTTATTGGCTTCATAAATATGCCGGGCTGGGCGCGGGCTGCGCGCGGTGTCGCACCGTGAGACTGGTCGCGCGTTCCAAATATTTGTATTTATTGTAGTTTACACTTGTACACACAAAATACAATACATAAAATATATAGAAATATGTATATATGCATCATATACAATATACAGGGTAGATTCTGCTGGCTGGGTGGTGTTGGTGGTGGTGTTGGTAGGGTATGCGCGCTCGCCGAGTGGCATCGGCAGATCGCATTGACAATGGGCGACTAAATTTGGCCCTTTTTCGGATTTGGGCGTGCGAGCGAGCTTTCTATACACACGGCCAAAGGAAAATGCTGAGGCGATTTGCGATGTTTATGCGTGAGGAAATTGGAAAATTGCAAATGCTGGTGCTTTGTTGGTTTAAGATTTATGTGAATATGCAGTCCCAAAATATGGGATTGTGTACTGTTTAATTTAATGTATGTACTGCACTTTGGAGAATTGTTAATGGTTATTGTAAAGTATTCACTTTACGTTGTATGTAAATGCCGTATTCCGGCTTCGTTGGACTTCATTATTTAATATCAGTAATAAATAAAATGTGTATAAAGAAGATGCGCAAAAATAAACAAATATAGAGAAAGATAAGAGATTTAGATTCCTTGTGACTTTAGCCTTGAATTTCTAAGAAAGCCAAATAAATTGCATTTGATTACCGGCAAATAAGTATTTTATCTGTAGTTTCCAATTTTTTTGGAATTCTTACTAAAGATCAAATTTTAGACTTTATTAATAAAAATAAATTAATATTTGAGGTTTAGTCTGGCTTCAGAAAACATTATAGTACTACAAGTCTTATTAAAAATAAACAATAACATTATTTAGCTCTTGATAAGAAAGATGTGGTTGTATTAGTTCTTCTTGACTTTTCTAAAACATTTGCAAATGGTAATCATTATATGTTACTTGCAGAAATGTGTAAATATTTTAACTTTAATTCATTTGCAATAAATTTAATTTATTTAAAAGCTTTTTGACAAATCGAATGCTATGTGTTTCACTTGAAGATCATCTTTCTTCAGTTTTTTTTTATAAATCCATTCTTTTTTCACTGTTTATTAATGATCTTCCTTAAATACTTGCTCAATGTACTTTTCATCAATATGCAGATGATTTGCAAATTAATCTTTCATCTAAAACTTCTGATATTAATAATTGTTAATTCTGATTTACCTAAAATTAATGAATGAACTTAAACAAATAGTGTAAATCTTAATATAAAACACAAGCCATTTTAATCCGCTGAAAATACATTAGTATTGTATAAACAAAAAAAAATTAAAGCACTCTGTTATTTAATTTAGTGAATGTATAGTTAATTTAGGCCTAACTATGAACTCGACTCTCAATGGGATAGATCATTCCAATATAATTGCTGCTAAAGTTTATATTTCCCTTCGCAGTTTATGGCCACACAAAAATGCTATGTCAACTAAAACTAGACTATTGTTAGTTAAATCATTAGTAATGCCTCATTTTTGCTATGGTGATATTATAGCGTGAAAAAATGGTGTATATCCGAAAGAATTTTACAACGTGCTTTTAATTCTTGTATCAGATTTGTTTTAAGAAAGAGATGACAAAGACATGACAAAGAAAAAATACATTTTGTTTCTTTTTATTATAATTTTATTTATATTTAGTAATTGCACTTAAGTATTTATGAATCACAACTTTTTGAGTTATATTAATTAATATAGATTCGAATCACTTCGATTGGCTATGGAATCGAAGTATATTTGGGAATGCGTTGACAGTATAGTCTCTAGTCGATGTAAACACATCGGGTGTTACAGCCTAAGCCCGATCTTCTTCACCTTCTTGGCACCAACAAACATGTGCTGCAGAGACTTATACTTGAGTGCAGCCTCCTCCTTGGAAAGAGGTTTATTCAATTCCAGTAATTTATGGCGGAAGTGTCGCATCTTAGACGTTTCATGTTCAGAAGGTACTTCGGGAAATACGGGACCTGATGCAGCAGCGGCAGCACACGACCCGGCCGTATGTTTGCTGGTACTACGCTCCTCGAACTTGGCCAATTCCTGCATTTGCTCCACGTAATCCAGGTCGCGGTGCAACGAGATGTCACGCTCAAATACGTCAGCTGGACGTATACAACGATCGGCTGGTATGGGCGTCGAGGTGTACACAATGTTTATGCGGCGGTGCATTAGTCCGTTTGCTCGTACCGGTCGTGGGGTACTCGTGTTTTCCATCGGGATAGACTGAGGAGGTTTCATTATGTCCGACTGTGATATTTCAGTGGAGCCCTCGATCTGGGGATCCAATGAAATGGCTGTTTCGTACAGAGATCTATCGATGCTACCAGTTGAATCCATTATATTAATTTTCTTGTC
The DNA here is from genome assembly GCA_010015015.2 of Bolitophila cinerea. Lineage (NCBI taxonomy): Eukaryota > Metazoa > Arthropoda > Insecta > Diptera > Mycetophilidae > Bolitophila > Bolitophila cinerea. The sequence goes on along the minus strand of JAAAKO020003805.1, from coordinate 15,089 downwards.
ACAAAAAAATACTGTGAATATTATATACAAATATTCTCAAAACACAACACAAAAAATAATGAAACTGAATCAATCAAAATACGTTCAGCAGGAACCGAGAAGGCTTTTTGATACGCACGACCGCTCACGACGAAAGATCTACAAGTTATAAATAATATTGTGAGAAATTTCCAAAGTGCATTTCGACTTAGTTGTTGCTACCTGCGTCTGTGTGTATAGAGGGTTCGATCCCTCTTTATGTACACCCTTGATAATTTTCCAAATGCATGTGGGTATTTTTAAAGGGACTCATTGTTCGTGCGAGTTTTTATGTGTGTGTGTGTGGATATATAGCGTACGATGTGTGCATTGGCTGAAAGGCAAAAATTTCGCAGGTTAAAAGTTTAAATGTCTTTCTTCTTTTTGATTTTTTATTGTCCGAGAGGTTTATTATGCTTTGTGCGTATATAAATACAAGTTTTATTGTATGTTAGTATTTTTCCAAAAATGTTGGTCAAATGTGTCTTTAAAAGTAGTGTTAACTGGTTAACCATTTATAATTAGGTAAAGCAGGTAAATATCTATTGTTTAATATTATTACTCGTATATATTTTATAATTTATTGGATTTGGATTCAATTAAATCTATTTTGTGTGCATTTGATGGTAAATCCGAAATCTAAATGGAAACCCCGACTTAAATAGTATGAAATTAAAAATATATTATACACATATTTTTAAAAATATTTGTTTTAAATTTTGAAAATGAATATACTTTTTATGTTGAGTTGATAAAAATCATAGTAATATTTTATTTATTTATTGTGAACTATTAGGAAACATATACCAATAAGAAGGTCAATTTTCTAAATTATCATCAAAGAAGAACCAATTCAAAGAAAATGTCAAAATGGAGATTCGGAATTTGGAAGTAAAAAAATCTTTTCTTTCATCTTTCTACATATTTAACACATAAACATACTTGAATTGATAAGACATTGTTTTTTTCGTTAAACGATTTTTGTAAAATCCCACAAAATACCTTTTAACAGCTGTTCGCAATGTGTTTGTATTTTAATACAAAAATCTTTGCTTTCGCCAACGCATGTACATGCTACTCCTACACGAAACAAAAATTTAAACTTGAAAGAGTGATTCAAATATTTTGCCGGAGACATATGCGATCGAAATGTCAAACATGTAATGGTAAAATCATTATGCCGTAATGCAACGCATACGTCAGCGTTGCTCAATAATCAACGTATACGTTTTGTACATGGAAGTTCTCCTAGTCCTACATGGAGATCTAAATTTAAAATTCTGCTGTAGATGTAGAGTGTAGACTGCAGACGGCACAAACAAGAAACAAAGATGCTGTACAATAAACCATATTTTTACATGGCTAAAGATTATGAACTTAAGTAGAATTCTACAGAGATTACTAAAATTATAAATTTAAAATACAAATTTACCAATTCCAAACCATATTAATATTTCTCGAAATATACAAGGAGACCATTTTTCGAAAAACATATGTCATTATTCATTAAAAGAAGAACAACAAGTTTGTTTACAAATCTAGAATCAAATAAATATTATATTTGTGTTAAGTATATCAAAATAAACCAAGAACTCAAAACAGCCCAGGCTAAGAATAGTTCTTTGGTGCAGCATTGTGTGTGTTTTAAAAGAATTATAAGCATTTGGATACGTTTTTCCAATCTGAATCCGAGCATTCCATAGCTTCTGAAAAACGTATCCACAACAATACAACATAAAAGCCATGGATTCATACGGAGTCTTCTACACTCCCGAAGACGAGCTGCCAGAGCCGGAAAGTGCCACTGTTACAGTTGATCCCACTCAGTCACCGGAGTATCTGCAGCGTAAACTATACTTTCTTCAGAACCAGCTGATGCTCATGCACAGCGCTTTACCCGAGTATGTGTTTTGTATTTATCTAATCTTTATCTATCTATTACTATATATAGTATTTAATACAACATATTCTAGGGTGTATCAAATGCGTATTCCGTACGAACTACTTACGGAACTGGCCAACGCACTGGTGAACAATACAGTATTTGTGATTGTCCGCAGCTTGATGGAGATCCAGCACGCAACCGAAAACCACTTGTTGCAGAAACGCAGTCAAGCGAAAAACAAGCACGAGAGTAAGTATTGATGTAAATAAATTGAATTGAATAATATAATTGATAATCCTAGTCGAGATTCAAGAATGGGTTTCCAAGATTCAAGACGACGAAGAGCTTCAGCACATACTGTCCATGATGAAGATTAAGCATGACAAAAGTCTAAAAGAAACCGACATGGAGCTCGTTAAGCTGCTCGACCAGAAGGTTCACGATCAACAGGTCACATTGATCACAGCCAATGTCCCAGGCTTTTATACCACCGACAATCCCAAGGAGATCAAAATCCAAATGCATTTACTCGACTTTATTTTGCGACTCAGTCGCATGAAATACGAGCCAAACAGAATCTAACACCAGAAACTTCGGAGGTAAATGAACACGTCTTTTTCATAGTGCGTTTATATTTAAAAAAATATTTATATTAATATAGCTATACAGTGACAATAAAACGGAATCATACTGTTAAATACATTACTTTTTATACCTAATATAATCTACTCTCCATTTATCTCTGTTGTATTAGAATTAAGGCTGTTTGTAGCTAAGCTAAAGCTAGCTAGTGTACTTTTGGAATTTAACCATTTTGCATGCGTTTCCTGTGGCCGTGCGTCAGCAGAACAAACCGCCACCCTCGTTCTTCTCCACATAGTGGCGCACGTACTCCTGTTGTGTGCTGTCCAGTCCCAACGAATCGGCTTCGGCTAGGAACTGCTTGATGCCACCAACGCCAACCAGGTACCCGTTCAGCTTGGCAGCCACGTGCGACGTGAGCAGGCGCTCCGGCGTCAGTGACAGTGTCTTTGCCAGGTCCTTGTGCCCTTGCAATCGGTACTTTTGGTGATAGCTTTATTAAAGTATAAAACATTGTGATTATTTAAAAATTAGAGATTTATATACTGAATTAGGTGTTCCGTAATTAGAAAAGACTAAATGTTTTACTGGCATTTCAAACAAAAACTTGCAACTCCTTAAAATAATTTATCACATTTTTTAAATGATTTTTATAGTCATATGCTTATCTCGCACATGTCCACATCTGGCATCCATTAATTGTACTTATCGATTATTAAATTATTATGTTTGTTATATTGTGTTTACAAGTGTTTTGTGAAACCAGTAATTACATCAACAACAATCTTTTCATTATTTTAAAGAGAGTGAGAGATAAGCTGCTCGTGTCGCGCAATCGCAATATAATCAAGGAATTCCGATTATTTTGTGTGTGTTCTTTTTGTTTAGTAGGTGAATCACGAGATAGGACAAACGATATCGAAAGATGTCTTTCAAAATATGACCTTGCTCAGACACTCAACCTTGTCAAAAATCCTCTTAGATTTTTTGCCGAGCAACGCAGCTCTGCTTCCCGTATAATAATAAGGTAATTTACGCCGCAGTTAGATCGATCGACTAAAACCTTGTTGAGCATTTGCCGCTAAACACAGAGAGACTCTCTCTTACATACATACGCAAAGACAGCTGTGTGGTGGCGTGCTGTTTACTATTCAGCGCATGTCATAGACGTCGACGCTTTGTATATACGGCTAATCTAAACAAATATATAATCACAAGAGCCGCGTGCTCGTGGTGCTAGTGGATAAGTTATATTTAAAATGATTTTGTTTAATTGTTTTGGGGATGTTGCGAGCATCTGTTTGAGGGGCCCGTGGGCTCGTTGGAAACAGTTAATTAGTGGGAATCTGATTTTGCCAAAAAACGAGAAATTTGCGATTATTTAAATTAGAGGTCACATGATATGCATTGGCCGTTTCCCACTGTATTAATATAATCTTTTACACCATTATAAAAATAATAGAGATAGAGAGCAGAGCGGGGGAGCGATCGTCGCTATTGTGATCATGAAAATACACAATCGTGCAAGCGCTGCTCCGATGCCGCGTGTAAGATAATGTATGTGATGCTTCCAGTTCTAGGCCATATTATTTGAATGTGTGTACGCTTAGTCCGTCGGTGTTTGTGTGTGTGTGTGCGATTATGTAATAAAATATATGTGCTTCTGTGTGTTTGCCGCTGCTCAACCGAGCTCGTCAGGTTCAATGAAACTGAAAATAGTGCTATGACGGAGGTCGAGATTATTTTGCTTTTTTTAAGCAGAACAAAAATAATTTGAACTTTTTGCGAGTAAAAATTTGAAGTTTTCTTTTGAGAGAAGCTATATTTTGTTATGTGGAAAATACTCTCGGGTTTCGACAAACATAAATGATCAAAAATCACAAATTTAATTTAGAATACATCCATAAACAGATTATATTAGAACAAGATTATACTGGAAATTAGAAACTATAATTTATTAATTTTATTATTTCGTATACGTTTGAATAGTTAAAGAAATATTCAAGGCGTATTATTTCTGCTTAAATTAGCAATTTTAAATCATTAAAATTTAATTTTAACAGAGATTTTTATTGACTGTTGTACTAATTATTGATATCAGTGATCATGATCGAAGTTAAATGATTATATTATTTGAAATTTAGAATTTATATCAAATAGGACTATTATAGTAGTAGCAGTCAATATATCGAAGATGAAAATCATGATTTGCATTGCAATTAAGATTAGTGATCATGATTAAAGTAATATATTTATGATAAACACTTTTATTAAACAAAGATATGTTGAAATGCATGTATCATTGACTATAATTAAAGTAAAAATTGTTTTATCGATATTGATACATTTTCAAAGATATTGATTGAATTTAATTAAAAAAAATCTATCATTAATTCATAATACATGATCTTAGATGATATAAATACAAAATATAATTTAATTCTAAAATTTGAAATTTTAAAAAATATAATATAGATATAATATAGATAGATCATCGAAATACATTTACATTAACCAAATTTTGATCAAAATATTTGCTTATATAACTTAACTTTGATCGCATGATGATTGATCAAAAATGAAACCTAAAGATTATTGTCTTCAAATTTCAAATTCATTTTGATGATCAAGATTATAATTTTGTTAAAATATTGAGATCAATTTAGCAAACCCACGTCAACACTCGCATATTTAAAAAAGAGAAGGCTGCCACTAATTTTTATTAGGCTCTAATCTCGCGCACAAAATTTTGCGCAGTAACTTCAATTTCAAATTAAGACAAATGTTTGTTTTCTTTTATTTATTTTGAGTTCTAATTGCTGTTTATTTAGAATTTACTTTGGAATTTTTATCAGTGATAAATCTAATCAAAGTAAAAATATATACTACGCAGTGTTTTTGAACTTAGTGTACAGTTGCGAAATCGTAATCGTTATTAGAAAATCGTTTTAAAGAACATCTTTATTTTAAAATTAACCGCAAGCATAAATAAAAGTACCTTATATTTTTATTATTTTAAAAATGCTAAATTTAACAAAATAAACGGTTACCGAATTTTCTTTTTGCTGGCGTTAAAAAAAAACAAAATTTAAAATCCTAATTTCCTAATTTCGTAATTTTATTTTATATTCTTTCTTCAAAAGAAAGTTAGGCAATTTGGATTATGTATATATGATATGCTGAAGGAATCTCATTAAAATGGCAATTCTACAATATTAAAAGTATATTACAATATTTGTTCTAAATTGCATTAATTCCAGAATATCAAGAATGCATCAAGTTCAACAGATCATCGTAAAACCCACCAAAAATCAATATATAGATATTTTTTTTTCGAATTAAAGAAAGTCTGACAAAATACAAAAACAACAAACAAAAAACTGCTTTACGCACTTTTCTGTACCGTGTTGTGTCGGCAACACGTTTTAGTATTTATATTGAGTATTGACCTCATTCAAGTAAATATTATGATTTATTTATTTTTTGCGTGATTCTATATAAGAGAGAGACTGCACGCGTTCACGTGATGACGCTTGTCTCACGTTTAATTTATGTTTATATATATATATATATATATATTAATTATATCTACTCTAGTCATATACTCGTTTATAAATAAGACATAACCATGACTTTGATTTCATAGCGCGGCTATTCGTCTGAGTGTGAATACGTGAGTGGCTACGTCGACAATTACGTCATTCACCGCATTACTTATAATTTATAAATGAGCGGCTGATATCTCTCGTGAGAATTTCTACTCATCCTCAGTGGGAAATGATTTGACGGGTGGATATACTTACTCTTCCGCAGGGTAAAAGACATCAGCGTCCTGAATTTCAGTAATTATCACTTCAGACGATCGCTTCGCCTGCTCGTCATCTCGACTCTTTGACGCAATCTGTCGCTGTTGCTCGGAATGTACCAAAATAAGGGACATGTACTAAAATTTTACATTTTTTTAAAATATTTTTTTTATATTTAATTTATGAGGATTTACCTGACGCTTGATCCTGGTGGTCAGACCGTATTCGTGGTTGTTCCAGAACAGCTCGAGGAGTGCACTGAAGTTAATGCGTTCTGGATCAAAATCAATAGATATCACTTCGGTGTGATCTCCGCTGCAATAATAACAAACAATTAAAAAACAGTCTAATTTAAATTTCACAATGACTTTTAAAAAATAGGTGCTCTTATCACCTCAAAAAAACCTTCAAAATATAAAATTCAAATGCAAAACAGGATCACATGATATGAAACACACTTATGTCTGTAGACATGCTTATTTATTTTGATGGCATTTCCAGACACAAACACACCAAAATAATAATAAGCAATAACTGATAAGACGCAGATACCAAATTAAGAAAACAATAGAGAGTTTTAAAAACGGACTTTCTTATCTGCGCTAGACGTCAATTTAACAAATAGGCAGTTTAGATCACCGACTTAATCTCCTGATCAAATAAAATAGTAAGTGTGCCTAAGTATATACTCACAGATCACGGTATTTGGGGTTCAGTTTGGTGCCACCAGAGTAGCCGACTTTAGTGCGCAGAATTCCATAGGTTCCACCGAACAGGGCATCTGCACCCCAAAAGCAGCCCATCCCAAAGGTGGCCGTCTCGAATGGAGTATCAATGTCATGTACCACCGACAGATTGACGCCGTTCGTCACGGGAGTTGACTGTAAACAGAGAAAGTATCGAACAGTTAGTTTAGGCCTTACATTATTCTAAAATTACAACATCGACAAACTTACCGTTCCTACCATTCTGCTGCTAGTAGTACCGGTTGAAGCAAAGAAATATTTCGAAAAATTCACACCCAGCTTCTTTAACATTAGTAGCACGACCACGCGTGGTATGATTTAGAAATATTTACGCAAGAAGCAAGAACGAAATGCACTTCGTAATAACAGTTTCTGTTCTGTTATTTTATTGATCTTCCACCAGCCAAACGAAGAATTATTTATATATATTATATTACTCAAACTTTAAGTAATAAATAAATAACTTTATGTATATATATGAGCAAGAGTAGGGAGGGAGTAAAAATAAATATGTTTCAAGCACAACGTTTCAACAGAGACTGCGGGAAAAACGTCGATGTGTTGGATTTAAATTTGCTCAGGCCTCCTGAAACTGGTCTTGGAATCTTTAAAATGGTATATTTTTGTTTTTTATATAGAGAAAGAGAGAGATTTTTATCAATGGATGTGCTCAAAATTTCATATAAAGTTTACTATTCTCAAATACACTGATATACAAACAAATATAGATAGCAGCTGTTTTGAGAGCGCGAAGAGAATTGAGCATATTATATTTACGAAGGGAATTGCGCAATTTTGTTTGCGTTGCGTTCGTTCTCTGATGGTTGATTTGGACGCCATATGTTTATTTATTTCTGTTATTGTTTATTTATGCTTGAATGTATTTTCCAAACTATTATTTAACTATATGCAAATCAATATTTTTATTCATATTAATATTTCACAAACAAATTATTGCCGTATTTATTTATGTTTAAATTTTTTATCTTTTAACCTCACATTTTACAGATTGAAATTATATTATTTTCAGTTTTCATAGAATATGTGGTTTCTAATATTTTTTTCTAGTATGTAATACATATAGAATAAAGGGTGACAGGCAAACTATACCTTGTAAAAATCTCCCAAAATCTCTTTTCTCTCTTCTTCTCTTGTGTTTTTGATAAATAAAAGAAGAGTGCTGGGTAGGGTTAGTTTTTTATCTCTTTAAATTAAGCTTTATTAGGCTTACCTACGTTAGGTTTTGTGTTCCATTTTAAATAAGGGCTAGTGCGCAAACATTTTGTCATAATCGTTTTATGTTTACGAAATACATTTAATAATAATCTGCTGTTTTCACAACGAACGCACTCCTCAAAACTGGAATAAGTGAGCACACATTTAAAAAAATCATTTTCCAATCTTCAAAAAATTTATAAACGTCATCTGTCAAAAGTGTCAAATACCACATAGATTTACAGAAACTGTTTCGTGAAAATAAAGGTATTTGTTTTTTTTTTAGAGATATTCCTATTTACCCATGAAACACATTTTGTATATCAAAGAGATCAAACTAAACCTAATGAATTTAATAATATTCAACTATCCGATCAAAACCACAGTGTTTATAATTTGCAAATTATGTAACTTTTAGGTTATGTTTAGGCTGGACAAAATTGTTTTTCTTTGCTTTTGAAGATTTTAAGATTTTTTTATTGCAGTACAATGGGCGGCCACGGACACCACCACGATCCTTATACAGTGCCAAAGGCCGACATTTACAAAATCGAGAATGCCCCTAAACTGGTCGAGGTACAGCAGGCTTTGGCTAAGCGCGGACTTAAGGATCCGTGGCTAAGGTATGTATAATCTACTATCTCAATACGAAGTACTGTTTGTATACCATTTATTTGCGATTGTGCAGGAACGAAGTGTGGCGTCACAATCCCAAGGAATTCTCAACGCATGGTCGTCGTGCCCTTGGATTCTTCTTTAAGGGTTTCCCATTAGGCTTCGCTGCATTCGTTGCAACCATTGGCGTAGAGTATGCTTTATATGGCAGCCAAGATAAGCATGGACATGGACACGGCGATGAAGGAGCACATGGTGGTCACCATTAAAATAGATTTAATTGATTATATTTCGTATCTAGCACACCACAGCGTTTCCAATAAAAACAAATAGACTCACACAAAAATCTAGGTATACGATTTTATTAATGGAAAAGTTTGTAATCAAAAACGCGTGACGTGAGTGTTATTTAGTTAAAATCGACGAGAAACATTTTATGTGGTTGCTCTCGGTTTTAGTTCGTCAAAGCATGGCCGCAGGTAGATTGAGGTCTTCTTGGCGGGATTATAGTACTCGTGCCCCTTGGACCAATCGTATCCAACAGCATAGGCAAATATTTGTCCAGTTGCGTTGAACGCACATTTTGTGATCGACTGGTCCATGGCCTCCGAAGACTTCAGCTTGGTTCGTGCGTCCTTGTCCCAAAAACTGAACGAACCGTCAGAGCCAACGGTAGCCAGAGTACCATGAATCGGATGGAAGGCAATATCGTTCACAGCGTAAATGTCCTGGAATCCTGTGTTTCCGTTCACACGATGGCACTTGAACGTGAAATTATCCTTGGGATTAACAGGATTTACATACTGAATGGCTACACGACCTTCAATGCTGCCAAGTGCGTAGCCTACAAAAACAGTTTCGATTAGAAGAAGCTTTTACTTGCAATCTTATTTACAATTAGGCCACTGACCAGTGGGCGTCTTTTTCTTATCCTTGAAAATAGCCACCGTTCTGTGTTGGTACTTCAAAGGACTCTCTTGTCTTTTGTATTCGGTGGGTTTGTTCTCGAGTGAGTATACAATAAGTCCTCGTCCTGCCGTACCCACAATGGCCATGGGATAATCGACATCGGCACAGTAGCAGCGCTCGGGCAGATTAATGCCCATCATCGGGGCCGGTGATCGAGTGTCCCAGAACTACAAAATATACCAGAGATTTTATTATATTATTATTTTGGGCCTAACGGCAGCATGAAATACAACCCTTCCACTTAAGTCATACTATTTTTTATGCATGTGAAACCAATATAAGAATGTCGGAATTTTACACAACAAAATGTTGTTTTTTTAAAATATGCACGCTTGTTGTTTAAAATAATTTAGAATTCAAAATTAAATGTGGAACCAGAGATTAATTGTTAAATTCCTATAACCTGACTCACTAATACAAACCTTAAGAGTTTTATCCCAGGAGCCGGTCATGAGACACGTATAATTTGAGCCCTTCACCCAGTGACACGTTTTAACGGCTGCATCGTGCTGGGCTACCTGCATCACCTGATCAGATCCAAGATCCCAAACTTTAACCTGTTTATCGCACGAGGCCACAAATACTTTTGTTCCATCCTGTAAAAGATGCGTTTGGATCAGAAATAAAATACAAAATCGGTGCATTTAACTTACATCTGACCAACAAACGTCCAGCACAGGACCGCCCATAGTTTTCATGGATTTTGGAACAGTTTTGCCAGACTGTTCTACTTCCCAGCAACGAACCTACAAAAAGGTGATCATTTAGTATCTTATAGTAAACTTATAAATTAGAGCTTACGCTGCTATCCCAGCTGCCGGCAATCAAAAAAGTTTGCTGTATTGTGGCCGGACTGAACTCTAGTGCGGACACCGAGTCGTCGGGTGGCGACGCCACCTCAAAGTCCTTCATCGGATTGACGGGTGCTGCTGCCACAGCAGCCCCGAATGAGGTGTTGTTACCGCTCAGTGCCGATGAGCCGAACATGGTTGCAATGAATGATTACAAGTGTAGAATCTAAGATAAAACAATAATTATTATTTGTTCGTGTGTATACATAACCTAAAAGTATTTATTTTTGTGGGCAACCAGAATTTTGCGTTCTTTCGACTAAACTTTCTGTGATGAGCAGCACTTTAAAAGTTTGTACCTGCTTCAGAAGGGAATCAAAAGTTGTAACGTGTGCGGTTTTTTAGTATTATTTCTTTAGTGGGCACACAAATAAACGCCAAACGGCAAACAAAAAAATTGTGTTTTGAGTTTGCCTTTTGGCTTTTGCTAGTTTGACGGACAAGAACGCTGATGGATGATATGTGCGTTCAAAACATTGCCGCGCTGCTTTGCGTACTTTGTTGCTCAAATCTCTCATACACCACAAAGGTGCGTTTGTTTATGATTGAGCAAACCATTATGAATTTGATCTTTTTCCGATATTTTAGGTTAGAATAATAAATGAAAATGTATATTCCTCGATATTTGTTTAAACACGTTGTTGCTTAATCTGACACTACTTTACTTATGCGCCGACAATTTATTTAAATCCTAAAAATTATATATGAATCACTACAATTCAACCATAATGTGCTATATACTTGCTCGTGAACGCACTCTGGTTCGCCGTTCACAAACCTATGGAACATGGAAGAGCAAGCAGACACCACAGACCAGACAGAGAATAAGAAATTACCAACAGTGTATTTTCAGCATCGGTCGAGGCAGCACCAACAAAGTTGCGTAAACATCTCGCGCGCGATTTTCCTATTTTTATTACTGAAAGTTGAAAGATCACAAAGATTTGTGTTTGTAAAAAAGTTTTTTATTTGCAAATATTGAGTATATGTGTATATACGTCTTTATGCAAATATAATATTTATAATATTATCAAGTGTTTGTAAAAAGGAGACTTTCCATACAATTTGCAAGAGTTCCTTTTGTCGCGCGTCGCGATCGTATCGTCTGTTCCGTGAAAATACATAGTATTTGCGTCTCTGTGTCCGTGTGTGTTTGTGTGTGTGTGTTCTGTGTTTGTTTGGATATAAGAAGTGCAAAAGTGGTGCTGCGTGCTTGTATTGCATTTGTGTGCGCACGTTTGCGTTTGTGCGGTGCAAGTTCGATCCTGCCGAAGGGGCGCACAATGCCGACGACAGCTCTTATGTGAATTTCAATTGCTTCAAAGAACGATAAAACAATAACAAAACGACCCGTTGCGGTTGCCCCGGCGTGCGCGTGCGCAATATGGGTCGCCGTCACACGAGGAAACTGTACGACGGAATGCTTCCGCGGTTACGGCCACCGTCTTCATCTTCGTCAACTGTTGTCATCTTTGTGGTGTTTATTTTTGTAGCTTGTATACAAAAAAGTGTGGCACAATTAGAGTTTGCCGATGATTATGACTATAATTACGATTATAATGCAGAAGAATCAGCGGATCCACTGAACGATGCACAAAAGTTAACCGATAATCTGGAGTCTTCTGAAAAAAGTGAGTTCCTGGTTCCGCATCGATTTTGCGGTGTTTTGATTATGACGAAAATATGGCATTGAGGCTGAACGCTAAAGATGAATGCATGCGTGCGCGCGTGCGTCTCAGTTTGTGTATGTGTATGTCCCCTGTGCTTGCGTGTGTTTTTTTGTGTGTGTGTGTGTGTGTGTGCGTATTCTTATGGCAAAGTGTTATTTTCGATGTTTGTTGCGAAAAGGTCAGCGACCCCACAAATAATCTATAAACTTGCTCTCTCTCGCATACTTTTTACACAAGCATTTAATACACATTAATCAACACTTGCACAAATATTTAATTATTATTATCGCTTCTATTTCTTGGTTTCCTCAATTTGTCTTTGAATCCTAATCGGATAATATATTATATAATTATTTAGTGTGCGATATGCATGAAATTTAAATGCAGAGTGTTTTTTAATCAATTATAAATAGGGCAGAGGGCACTCCTCGGTGGTCGTTTGTGGGTTTGCTTTTTTTGGTAATATCGCAGATTTCAATTAAAACATGCATAACGTTTTTGGATTATAAATAAGCGTTTTTTTAATATCGTGTACAATTTTAGCAAAAATGCAGATTATGTGGCCAATAGCCTACAAAAACGAGGTTTTGGTGGACATTGTTATTTAAACAAAATTAGGTACATTTTTAAAAGAAATCTTTAAAATAATAAACAGTTATAACGATGATTTTGGCCTTTTCGTTGCTTTCAATTCCAATTTAGTTTACCTTTAATTTTCAATTCAAAAACAAATTACATTTAAATAACTATTGCCAATTTGATTTAAACAATTGGGATAAAAATTGCATTATATGTAATTCGTAAGTATAAAAGTCATATAATTTTTTTTGGTTGGTTTTAAAGTCGTAAGAATGTAATTTTGGAAACTCTTTTGAATTGTCAATTTGAAAGATGTAAGTTTTTTAAATCTTCTACCGAATTTTAGCTGGGCAATAAGTTATCAATTTGTTAGTGTATTGTGTATGATATTGATAACATAATATTTTTTTAACTATATAATATATTATACTATAGTTATAGTTTAATTTTTTTGCTTTTTATTTAAATTATTGGAAATTTGTATTTTTTAAATCCTGCAATACATTGAAACAGATAAGAAACATTTTGAGGCCGTAGAAAGAGTCGAAAAACCTAACCTAACAATCATAACTAACTAATATTTGTTCAGCCACTCCACTCTTATTATTATGATATAATCATTACAATCTTCAAAAAGATGTGATACAGTAATTTAATAATATTATGATTGGGTAGATTATTGAGATAAGGCGTTTAATTTTGGTCTTGCATCAATTATATTCAGGGAGTTTCCAGCGTGTAAAGTGGTTGATATAAAGTATAGATGATGAAAGGAAGTTATATTGCCGAGTCCTTCCAACATAGTATGACCTTATACGAGTGTTTTGAAACATCTTGAACATATAACAAAGTAATAATTTGTATATCGTACATAATTGTGGCATTGTCTTCATTATTATTTTAAATTGAATCAAGCAAAATTATTTCAGTCAATTACGATTCCACATTATAAACTTGACCTTTGCTGAAAAAAGTAATTAAGTATATAAATTGTTTACATCGCACCAGATATGATCAGAAAAGTGCTATGGTTAACACCGTGTAATATACAGTGACTTATACAATTTAATATATTTATATAATAATAAACCAACACCAAAGAGTGTATATGATCAGTCTTTGCGTGTGTGCCTGCGTTTCCTTCTTATCTGTAAACACATAAAATTGAAATGCTCGTACCTTGGCATACGTCGAAGTCGTATAGCATACATATCTACAATATATTATAGCTCCATTCGAGTATAATGTAGCTGACTACTTTGCGTCCTATACTTTAGTAGTACACTCAGCACACGCACTCCCGGTAGATTCCGTAGGCGCCTCGTCGCACACACACGCGCAAACACTTGTGAAAATTCGCTATAAAAATGTGCCGGCGCGTGTTTCAATTGTGTGTGTATATATGCATTACCATTTAGCTCTCTTGGAATGTATATTATGATAGCCTCCTCCGCACGCGATAAATTCAGGAATTTAAATTTTAAATGGTTTTCATTGTAGCGAGCATTTGGTTTTTTTTCGTGTTGCGCTGCCACTCCGCATTGTGTCGGTGCAGAGTTCAGGAAATCTAAATATAAGTAGATATACAGTCAGGCAGGCATTCAGGCTAGCAAGCACTTTATATATGAAATTGCGCATGTGTGTAAATAAAAAGGTTTGGTATATTATTAACTTTAAAATTATATCGACTTCAAAGAGATATGCGAAAAGTTGGTTTGATTAGATTTTAATATAAACTGTAGAATCATTTGATCGGATGGTTTAAGGAAGGCAAGCAGGGATGCAATCAAATATGTATGTATGTTCGCAGTGTTTATGGTTCAACAGACATACTCTTTATGTAATACTCAAAGCTTTAGAAGGTTGTGCTGCTGTATAGTTTTTCTATTGATCGAGTATATTTGCCATTAATAATGTATAACAATTTTTGTATTTTTATTGTAATACAGTTCATTTTAGAAGTGCCAGCATAGCTGTCTTTAAATAAGAAACTCTCAAAACAGAAATATTGAATTTTAGCAGGAAAAATGAACATAATATATATATATATATATACAAAATATATAGTTAGAATTTATAATCCTTGAACACTCCGATTGCAAATAATTTTAAAGTCCCGAAACCGAATTCAACTCACAATCAAACACCGATGT